>VZTF01008251.1:2029566-2228056 GCA_013397755.1 Cnemophilus loriae
GGTCCGCACACGCCCCTCGGCGGCCGCGGGGCTTGGGCGCTCCCGGCGGGGCTGCCGGGCAGCAGGAATCGGTGCGGGAAGCGGCGTCTCGGGCGGCCGGAGGGCTCCGCTGCCGCAGCCGCAGCCGCAGCCGCGCACGAAGCACACCCGCGGCACCGCCGGACGGTGGCTCCCCGGGTTCCCCCCAGCGCTCGGAGGTGCCCGCTGTGTACCATAAAAGAGACCCGCACAAACTTTTCCAGACAGCGCTGATTGTTTTTTAAAGAGGGTTGGGATCTGAAAAGTGCTGCGAGTCGTTAATTTGAGACCACAGATGACCAGGTTTGGGAGGAGAGTTTCCACCGCGCCTTCCTTGAAATAAATCGGTGGATTGCCTCCCTCCGCTAGCAGCTCTTACTAATTAGGTAGGTTATTAATTTGAGAATCTCGAAGGAACTTAACTTCTTTACGTCTTCTGCCAAGGAGCTTTTTAATTTTTACAGACCTTTTTCCTTCAGTCAACTTCTTTTAGTCACTGAGAGCCTTTGAAAGTGATTTTTTTTCCTACACAATCCTGCCCAAAACATCAGTCGTGATGTACAGAACGTCAGGACACGGCACAGACCTGTGCAGCCAGTTTTCTGCCGCTCCACATCTCCTTAGGATCGTCTGCCCGTCTAAGCAAGGAGCATAAAGTCCTGACAGACATTACAAGCCACCCATCTCTTCTCCAGGCTTGCTGGGCAGGTGTTAATGGCAGTGGTGGGAATACCCACGAATTTAGGGGCAAAAAACAAGAACTGAGTTGACTTTTCGTGTGACTCCAAGTAGGAGGATCAAAGCACATGCCCCAAATACAAACCAGCTCCATCTTATTGGAAAATGGACCTGAAATGAACATTTGCCACATGTTCTGGGCTTGCACTGTGTTTGGAAGGCTTGCTGTAAGTTAAAGTGGAAAAATAAAGTCTAGAGAGCCGAGAAAGGAAATGTTTGTATGAACTTGATCTTTTCCTCTTTTCATCTTAGCATGAGCAATGCAGCAGCTTTGCTTTCCTGCTGTGATGGCCAAGGCCAGGCTGTGGAGATACAGCACCCCCGGGGTGCTCAGAGGCTGAACACCCCTTTTGGGATGTTTCAGTGTAAAAATGGATCTTGAAATCCAGCAGCTGGATCTGTATGGTTTAGTGGTTCAACATGTGGCTCAGCAAGGCCGGTTCACTGGCATGAATTAATCAGTAGCTGAAGGACTGGTCTTCAGTCCAGTTTTTTGAAATTTTTGTTTCAATTTCTTTGGTTTTTTGTTTTTTTTTTCTGAAGAAACAAAGTTCTCAATAGGCAGAAACCAGCAAGCAATTTTAGTCTTAGTTTTAAACTTGGTACTTATTGTATTTGTGATGCCCATTTGAGAAGTACAGATTAAACTTGCTTGTCTTTTATTTTATGCTTACTTCAGGGAGTGCAAATGTTTCATTACCATCTCTTTTTTATTAATAAAGACTCTTCAAACTAATAATGCCTAGTTGTATGTAACCAGAATGAAAATTCAATGAAATGAATTTAAAAATATATATTTTTGGGTGAGATAAAAGCTGGTAAGCCATACTGAATTTATAAGGAATCAGGATATATGTTTCAAAGCAGAAAACAGGGGTTTACTTACCAGCAGAGCTAAAGGGATTTCCACTCTCCCTTGCCCAGCCATTGTAGATCCTGTTCATATTTCTACCACCACATGAATAGACAATCCTCTTCTTCTCATCTACCCTGTCTTTGAAGCTAACAGGTATACTGAGGACAAAAATTACTTTATTTGAGGAGTGGAGCTAATATTTTTTCTATTTCTTCTATCCTACAAGAATTTAGAAATGGTGGATTACTGCCTCTCCTTTTTTTTTTTTAGTTCACCTATAAGAAAAGCTGCTTTTTTACTGTTCCGTTCCTTCCCAATTTTTCAACCTTGCATTAAACACTTATTATAGGAAACAAGGTGAATACACTAATATGAGGAAATATGCTTTTTATACCTCCAAAGAGGCTATTGCTAGCAAAGGTTCCTTTCAAATTACTTCAACAAAATCTGGTCTCTGCTGTTTTTTCTCAATTTGAATTAAATATCCATCCTTTTGTAGATCAGTGTAGACACCTTTAACCCACTCTGATCTGAGAAATGATCAGTTTCTGGATAGCTTATTAATTAGGCCAAAATAGGGGGTCACAGTATGAAAAACTGGCTGTATTCTTTCGTTAGTAGAAAAATAGAATATTACATAAGTATTTATAAATTATGTATGATTTATCAATATTATTTCTTAATAGCATTTAATAATTTATTAGAAGTGAACGCTTCTCAATCAAGCGTCACTGAAATCCAACTCAGTCCATCCTTGTAAATTCTCTAGGATACACTTTTCTTTTGCCTATTTCCAAATTAGTTGCAGCTTTAGTCTCTTTCCTGCAGAGCAGAGCTGAGGCACAACTGGGACAGCCTGAGAAAATTCCTTTTTCTCTTGCCTCCCCTTTCCATGCCCGTGCTGTGCTGTAACGAGCGGTGACTTTGGCTCCATGCACCAGCAAGAACCAAAGCACTGGGTGTGCTCCCAGCCTGGGTTGCACGAGGCACTGCAGCCCCTGCCAGCTGTTTTCCTCCTCAGACTCAGTCACAGAGATGGTTTTAATTTAACTGCTTTTGCTCAGCCACCTTTCAGGGTTTTCTTTTTCTCATCGCTTGCCAAGGGCACAGCATTCCTTTGACAATTTCTATAAATCTTCATCTGTTTTAGCCATCTGTGGTTACTTTACCCTGGTTTTGACCTGCAGAGCTTTTAAATCACCGTTTCTTCCCAGGTGCCCATCTCTCAGCCCTTCCTTGCAGCCTTGTTCCCAGGAACATCTGGAAGGTGGGGGCACATTTGCTGTCACCCAGTCCCTTCCTGCATACAGCATTTCACCAAATACTCCTGTTTCTTGCACTAAACTGGGCAGGGATGCCACAGTCCAAGGATCCTAACAGGCCATTTAAAAATATTCAGATGTTCCTGTTTTCACTGCTTTTTGTTTACCAGACCAACAAAAAGTGCTGCAACGTGTGCCAGGCTCACATTCCCGCAATGCTGTTTTTCAGCGTGCAAGGGGCTTCCCTGACTTGCTGTGTGCCTCATCAGTAGTAACAAGTCATCTACATGGTCTGAGAGGAAAAAATATCCCAGAATCACATCCAAGGAGTTATTTTTCTAACTCTACACCCTGCATTGAATTTGCAAGAGTTACAAATAGCACATCCAAAGGGCTTGGGGAAACTGCTGAAACGACAGACTGGTTTTGGTTTCTTTAAATGTAAACCAAAATGAAGCATAGCATGAAGAAGGGAAGAGGGAGGATGACAACTATTGTTTTGCTTGTAGCAAGCAATGTTCCTGCCACAGTGAAGATGGTTTCTACTTCATCAAATTCAGAGTACAATACCAGGGAACATCCATTGCCCTAGTGCAGGAGCTACCTAGAGGGGAACGAGAAGAATAATGCCACCAGCCGTAGCAGTAATGGATGCTCCAGGGAAAGAGCCCAGCTGCTCCAATGGTTTTCCATTGTTTCATCCCTTGTGGCAGTGAAATATCTTCTTTTCCTTTCCTTTTAAGAGCTTTTGCCTTCAGGCCTACAAGAGATGTACTTGCATTTAAGAGGAGGAAGAGCAGAGAGAGGGAGGTTGTTCTCAAGGCACGGGGAACTTGAGGCTTCTTTTCTACCAAGGATGGTGAAGCATTGAGGAAACCTCTGGTGTGACTTTACTACAAAACACTTGAAGAGGGGAGACCAGAGCAGTAGCTGAGGGAATGGCATGTGGGGAGCTGCACGCAGAGCTCACAGGCAAGCATGAGGATGAGCACTTGCCGTTGCAGCTCCCATCATTTATCCAGAGAGATGTGCTGGGGGAGTGGATGGAGCTGTCCCCAGGCTGTCTGCACGCAGGTACTCTGGCTTCAGCAGATCAGACCAACATGCTCTTGTGTCAGCTGAAAATTTTCCCATTTGGATTTACTGGTGAATATTATGTAACCAGTCCCACTTTGACATGTATCAGTGTGAAAATAATTCAGGAACCAAAGCTGCTGGAATACCACCATCTCAGCAGCCAAACTCTGAGCGTCACAAGAGAGGGAGTAAGGTGGGTTATGAGATAATTTGTCCTTTTTCCAAATTACACCTCAATTGGAATTAAAAGCAGCAGTACTTAACAAGGATGGAAAAGGTGAGTTTGGTAGACAGAGATGAGTTTAGGAAGAGAGAGGATCATGCTTCTCATTGTGCATCCAAAGTATGCTTTAACTACATGACTCGCCAGGATTCAACATTTCCCACGAAATACAGAAATATTCAAACTGTATTTTTTCTGTACATGAATCTGCTGAATTTTATGATCTTTACCTCCCTTTCAATTGCTTTGATTCTTGGTTTTCTGTTCTTTACCAAGGAGAAAAACAGGAAAAAGCAATAACATTTCCCGGATGTCATTCTCTGCAGCAGAAAAATAGATATCATCCTCCATTGGTGTCCAGAGGTAGATCTTTCTACTTCCACGTGGGTTAAAAACATTGTTTACAATGTGCTGCTCTGCACATAGCAGCTACTCATGACATTAGAATGATTACTACAAATACTCTGAAAATATTATTGATTTAAAGGCAGTACTTATGATCACAGGCCTAGGGTGTGCAAGGTTCTGCCTTGTTCTCTTCTCCCTTTATTGCTGGTCCTACTTCTGCAGGAAACTGAAGCATAACTGGAAGTTCGCAAGTGCAGCATACATCTTCTAATTAGTCCAATGCTATCAAATAATTTATGCAGATGGCATCATCTTTATCATCCCAAGCACTTTTTCTGTGTGAAACTATGAATATTGAAACACACTACGATACTGCGGTAATTTTTCTGCAGTTGTTACCAAATTTTCTGATGGAGTTAAGATGATCAGATCTGGAAAGAAAATTAGGATTGTTAATTTTCCAAGTTAATGTCTTCAAGAGAAAGCTGCTATCATGAAGATATAATCACGCCTTCCTTTGAAGTACTTATCTAACTTGCTCGGTGAACAGAGAAACCTGCCTGTGGAACCTTTCTGCCATTCTTCTCAATCACAAACTGGCTTTAATTTCATTTGGGTAACAATTTAACGCATCTGAATGCTGTCTACCCTCTTTGTTTCCTGGCAGCTGAAGTGTAGGGTCTGGTAACAGGGGAGGAGTATGAATTTTGCCCAGAGTGGCTCAGTCCCTCACCAGGAGCACAGAGAGGTTTTTAGCTTTGCTTGGAATGCAGTTAACTGCAAGGAGCAACCATTATCTTCGTGAGAATATAATTTATTGAGAACTTCCATTTGGGAAGTGACTAAATGTCACCTTAAATAAACAACCCCAATATTTCTGAATTGCAGCTTTAGGCAGTTTGTAAGGCACTATGTCTAGGTAGTAAGTCAAGCCCTCTCAGAAGTGGTGGTTTGTGGTCTCACCTGCTAATAAAGGAAAATAATAAGAAACTGTCCTAGCCATGCGAGTCATACAACAAACAAATCTTGTCTGTTTGCTTACTGACTTGCATTCCTAAAAAATGTAATGTGCTGCAGCTGAAAGCTTCTTAGTAAAAAAAAAGATAAAAAATTGTCAGATGACTTTTTAAGCTTGCTCTTTGCAAAATTTCTTTGGCAGATCTGCTAGACCAGCGGCAGTGTTAAGATAAAGATAGATTCAAAGATGTCATTCCTGATTAAAAATAATAATAAAAAAAGGTTAGAGGGAAAGGTCACATATTCACAGAGCAAACTCCACCTGATATTTACTGCACATAGCTGTACCAGGCTGAAATCACCTGATCCTGTCAAAACTACTGAAGCAAACTCCTGTATGGAAAGGCACTGTGAAGCTCTAATTGGCTGGGACTGGACATAATCTCTTCTTCACCCACCTGATTTGCAAAGAGATTTGCCAAGAAGCGGCTTACTACATCGGAGATGTCCTTCAGCATGCCTTTGTGCCCTGCAAGCACTGAAATTTAAATCATTTGTGCACAATCAATCCTTTCCAGAGCTTTCAGTGAAGGCAAACGGCCTCATGTGAGGCTTGAAGAAGTCCCTCAGAGCAGCTGTTTAGAAATGCATGAAGCGTGAGACACATTATATTCTCTTCCCACAGGCTGAGGGCCAGATGTTCAGTGGGTGTAAAGCAACAGAGCCTCAGTGTGGCTTTTTTGGGGGGCCACGAGGATTTATACCAGTCAAGAATCTGGCCCTTTGTGTTTCAGCCAATTGATTTTGCCAACCTCTGCTGCTGAAGAGCATGGTTTTGTGAGGTGAGAAGGGATGGGAAGTGTTTAGGATTGCTGGCCGAAGGTGCTGAAAAGAGAAATCTCTCAGAAGATTCCTGACACCACTTCTCTAGGCCAGATTGCTGAAGTGAGTGCAAGTTTTTGGTTGTGATGCATTTACATATTTTCCTTCCTGTGTTTCCAATGCTAGCAATATATGTAGTTTCTTTATATCTCTTTACTCCCAAAGCAAATTCACTTTTCCACCCTCTTAAGATCAGGAAATGAGAATATTTCTAAGTAGAGGTGATGTTCCTGTATTTTTGTTTCCTTCATAACTTGCATCTTCCTGAAACATGAATGAGAATTACTCGTGGGAGTATGGATTTCAGAATCAGACCTTTTGGTCATTTTGACAGTGTCATGGGAGAAAAAACTGTTTCCCAGAACCAAACAATTTTATTGCATTCCAGAATCATGTGCAAAACAGGGATCCCATCTGTTCAACAGCATTCCCACTAAGTACAGTTCTGCCTGTAACTCACCAGCACAAGCAGCTCAACAAAGGAGCCTCAGTTTTCAATGATAATGTTTTCTTCAAAATACAAGACAGCAGTAGAAAGGCCTTCATAATAATTTGCACATTTGCCAAGATATATTTTCTTAAATACTGTTTTGACTGCTAAGGGCACTGCAGAGTAGTAGAGCACTAGAGCACTCACTCATAAATTAAGCCTTCTCTGTGATCAGTTTTGCCAATTCTTCCAAATGCACAATAAATGAATTAAAAAAAAAAATATTAATCTCAGAATTGATGGATTAAAAGTGGGCTGAAAGAGACTTCTTTATTTTTTCCCTTGACATCTTGGAGAGTTTTGAATAAAGGGTGCCTGATTGCAGCACTCTAGGTTTAGGCTAGTTTACTAGAGCAATTCTGCAATAAAAAGATTGTGCAATAAAAGAGAGAGGATTTAATTTATGAGACTCCACTGAGGACTGAGGACTGGTGCCTGGGATTTTTATCATCACCATGAACATCAGCAAGTTTTGCTTAGCAAGTGCAATGAAGAACTTACGGAAACCCTAGGTTAGAGTTTTATAGTTGCTTAATTCTGCATATCTCCATTTCTAAGTGTCTGCTTTGAGTTACTTTAAAGTCCTCTTAACAGTTGCTCCATCTGACTGAGGTTTCCTTGACAGCTCTGCTTGTGCTTTTCCTTAGAGTATCTGACCTGAGAAATAAATGCAATTTCAATGCTTGCCTGTGGAAAGGGATCATTGTTGGTCTGGGGAGTCAGCCTTGCTGGTACACATGCTTTGCCTGTGGGTAAAGAGTGATGCCCACCAAGCCCAGTTTGCCCCAGCTCCCCTTGTTTCCAGGCTAGAAGAGCCTGGAATTACTTGTACTAAGCTCATGGATAGTAGCAAGAGGGCTGGAAGGAAGATGTCTTTCAAGACAGAGGCTGAAGTTGTTTTCTCCTTTCCTGTAAAGGTTCAGAGGGAGGGCAGGATATCTATCAAGCCTTGTTCCACCCTTTCCTGCCCAAAGTCCACCTGAGCACATCTGGTGCACCAGCATGGTTCTGCAGCAGTGCTACCTGTTTTGTGTATCCCTCCTCTATACACAGCTCTAGGATCATCACCAGAGGGTGTCAGCATCCTGATCTCCCAGGATGTTTCTCACAAGGCGTAGGTATTATAGCTGCCACCCATTGCACAGATTTTCATGCTGGCTGGGTTTTACCACGATGCAGGCAGTTCAGCGTGAGTGGATTGTAGGGTACAATGGAGATATGTCTGGCTTTCACTCCTTGGATTCATCTGTAGGTGCAGGTGTCATGAGGGCCACATGCTGGGCAATGACAGAGAAATACAACCTATGGACAATTAAAAGTCGTCCCTTGCCTGCCTAATGATTCATATGGGTATGGGTGTCTTCAGGAGTGCATCCATGGTGAGCTCCCAGGTTTTTGAAAGGAGGGAGGCACTTCCAGGACAATGATGTAGGGAGAATAACAAAAATTGAGATTCTTCGTGATTTTCATCTCTGTAACAAAACTTTGTTAGGATTTTTCAGGGACACTGGATGTAGTCTGTTGATTTTATCAACAACAGATCAAAACTTGTTGATGATCTGGAAGGTGGGAGAGCACCTAGTAGCTAAAGTGGAGACGGCAGCAAAGGGCTTGGGGTTTAGGACTGAGTAGCAGGTATAAGCGGGTCCCTCAGCTTCTTCATTTGTAAATCAGAATGAAGAGAAATAGCTGTAACTCTGCATCACAGGCTTAGCACGAGGCTTAATTGACTTGTGTTTATGACACTCTGCCGGAAAGGTGTTAAGATAATTAGAAACGTAACTCTTACATCTGTTCAGGACTACTCCTCTGGGGCCACAACCCGTGATTAAGATTTCTAGCAGATGTCACAATGCAAATGGTGATGGCTTGTAAGTGGGAGCACAGTAACGAGGAGCACGAGCAGCTCTCCTCCCTCTGAGGACGGGTACGCTCACACCATCGCTGCTGCCCACACACCCTCATGTTGGGTGAGGTCCCTTCAAGGGATCCAGCCCCACACCGCGGTGCTGCTCAGCTCTGTGTCCAGGCAGACGGGGAGACTGTGCTGAAGAATGGTGTTTTATGATAATCATGAAGCCTCTGCAAAGCAGATTGATCTGTTCCATGCCTTCTACCCTCACTGCAGGCAACTGTAGAGAAAGGCACTTGCTATTGGAAAGCATGCTTTACTGACACTGTTAGGGAGCAGAGTGACATCATTTAAATTTTTTGGAACAATGGCCTTTTTCCCACAACTGCCTTGGCTTTTGTTCCCTTTGCACTGGCGCCATGCAGCTGGCTGGGATCTGACATTATTCCCCTGAGTGCAAGGAAAAAGCAGTCCCCAGAGAGGAGTGTTTGGGAGAAGTCAGAATAATGTTAATGGGCCCCAGTTGATTTTCGGGGGAAAGTGATGATATTTGGTGTTAGCCTGCTCCATGTTTCAGACTTGAAACTTGTTAGAAAAAATGCCTGTCTGCAGAGCAGAGATCCAGTCTGTTGGTACCTATGGTGCTTGGGGTAGTGACACACATGGACAGGAGGAACATGAAGATACCTACACTAGGTAAGGGCTGGGAGCTCAGCAGTCTGGATCCAGGCTGGAGGACAGAAATAAAACAGGATGCTGTAAATAACAACTGCCCTCATTACTCTCCTTCCTCTCCAGAGCAAGTCAATCCTTTCCATCAAGGTGAATCTTGGTTCTCCCGCTCTTCCCCTATTGCTACTTTAAAGATCCCCTGCCTCTTTTGCTTCACTGCATTCCTTCTCCTTAGCTGAGTGCTTGTTTCTTCAGTTGCAGCCTGGAGCTGTTTCCCACCAAGCCTGAGATCCTTGCTGCTCGCAGGACTGATGGGGCTTTTACTCCACTGGGGTGCCCTGGCCTAGCATGACCTGCAGGAGCTGTGAATGGCTGACCAGGAAAGGTTTTCTGCAAATTTAACCACTCAGATCTCTGAAAGCTGTTCAAACTAGGACTTTTCACATGTTTGGAAAAAATTAGGTGCATGTCAGCAGCGATGCCATCAGTCTCCTACTCAGTGTACTCAGCAAAACGATGCGTAAATGTCATCTGCATGAACACAATCTTTCTCTTAAGTCCTGCTAGTGTTAGTAATTTCCAAATGAAAGATCACACAATTCATTTCTTTTAAATATGGGTAAGAGGTACCTTCCCTAACTTCTTCCTTGGAAATGGTGGAGCTGTTTTGCCTGGGAGAAACAATACAAAATAATCCCAAACAACCCCCTCCAAACCACAAAAATCCCAAACTGAAATCAACTCCCAACAAGACTAAACTAGCCTGAGGTAGGCACCGGGGGAAGATTTCAGGTTGCTCACTGTTGGCAGTGCCGTAAGGAAGCAAAGGCAGGATCTCATGCCAGGAAATGCCAGGCAACCTGAACCTGAGGCAGGCTGCTCCTCTTGCCCGCTGAGCTGGCCTGGACACTTGGCACCTGCTTCCAGGTGCGTTGGGTGTGTATGGCAGGTAGTCTCTATTTTGAATTCCTGCTGGCAAGCCTGCACCTGAAAAGCAGTACAGCGGCTTTTTTCTTTTAATGCAAAGCAGTCTGAAGCATGTGAAGTAGCAAGGACTACGTGAGGCCATTTGGGTAATCACTGTACAGAGATTTGTAATCTAGTTTCTGAAACAACACTATCCTGGGACATTGATTCGGTCTTAGTGGAACACACGAAAAGACTCTTGGGTTTATTAAAAGAGGAAGGGCATAGCTCCAGCAGTGTTGTTATATAAACCCACAGCGAATATCTCTCTTAATTATCTGGTGTCTGGTCCCAGCCCCATCTCTCAAAAGTGGCACAGCAGAACTTGAAAAGGTGCATAAAGGGCCAACAAAGCTGGCCAGAGGTGTGATACAGCTTCTCTAATACAGAAGATGAACCTGAAGTTCCGCAGTCTGGGAAAAAAAGAGGGCTGAGAGGAGAAACTGGAGAGGTTATAAAATCATTGAGTGAATGAATCACAGAATGCTTTGGGTTGGAAGAGACCTTAAAGATCATCAAGTTCCAACCTCCTGCCACGGGCAGGGACACCCGTCACTAGACCAGGTTGATCAGACCTCCATCAAACCTGGTCTTGAACACTTCCAGGAATGGGACATCCACAACTTCTCTGGGCAACCTGTTCCAGTGCCTCACCACCCTCACAGTAAAGAATTTTTTCCTAATATCTAATCCAAACCTAGTCTCAGTTTGTGCTGTCATTACATGCTCTTGTAAATAGTCTCTCTCCATCTTTCTTGTGGGCTCCCTTCAGGTTACTGGAAGGACAAAATTAGGTCACCCCTAAGCCTTCTCTTTTCCAGGCTGGACAAAACAAATTCTCTCAGCCTTTCCTCATAGGAGAGGTGCTCTATCTCTCCAATCATCTTGGTGGCCCTGGACTCACTTCAAGAGGTTGACGTCCCTCCTGTGCTGGGGACAGGAAGGTGAATAAGGAGTAATTATTGGCACTTGCTCATAAGACAAAAACCAGGAAGCTTCAGATGGAGGTTTAAAGCAAAGAAGAGAAAGTATTTTTCCCCCATAGCACTTCAATAAACAGTGGGATGCCGTAGGATGCTGTGAAGGCTAAAAGATTAAATTAGTTCTAAAGCACTTAGACTTATGGAAGTCATGCTATCAGGACTAATAAACACAGAGCTGCAGCTATGCTCTTTGGCTCCAGAAACCTCTGTCTGCCAGCTGCTAGAAGCCAGAACAACACATCAGGAGGAGCAGTACTGTATGCTGGTCCCAATCTTTTTTTTTTTTTTTATTTATTCCTTTTTTCATTCAATGCCAACATTTTTCTGAGGCTACAGGCTGAGTGGCTGTTTTACTTACAGTGCAACAATTGTGGAAATGCACTATCTATCATTTGAGGCAACTGGGAAAACAATATGCCTGAGATGGGGTTCTCTGGGCTGGAAGTTCATTAAGACCCCATCAGCAGAGCTACATCAGGTGTCAATTTGTACTGTTCATTTTCTACTACAAGTAGCTGCTCGGAGCATTAGTCCCTTCCAGCTAGGATTGGTGGATTGTGCTTCCTTAGGAAGGTTACAGTCTATAAAATAGCCATGAGCAAGACAAGTACAAAGAGTGCTTTTGGCTGGCTGCTGGTCTTCTTGCTTCATAAAAAGGATGAGACTGGAGTAATGTGCAGCATGTTTTAAGTTAGATTGTATAGTTGCCTCAAAACTATTTCTTAGGGGAACAATAATTCTTGGGAGGAAGTGCCAGCTAAGAATTAATACTGATAAAACCTACGTTTTTCTTCCTGGGGATTCTCATGAGAAATGTCTAGGTTTGCTATTTAAAAATATTTTTTTAAAAATGTCCTACCGGTTAGGTGTTCTGGAAATAGATTAAGTAAAGGAGTAGGTGACAGGCACAAACATGAAAAACGAATGGTGAACCCTCTGCCACTGAGCTTGTCAGGTGCAATTTGAGTACTCCTGAGAAGATAAGCAGTACCTTGGAACCTGTGAGTTTTTAAGCCAGCCACCAGACTGCAGAAGCAGGTCTCCCAGTTTAAATCAGCTTCAAAGTGAATGACTGAGGAGTGATCCTGGAAAAAAAAAAATCTCCAAAGGTATGTTTTCCCTTTAATACACTGCCAGGGGTTTTCTCTACAACAGGAAGAGTTAGTTCACAGGAACAGGGAAGCCAGGATCTGGGCCTCAAACATAGTAGCAGGAAAGTTAAAATGTGAAATTATGCTGCTAATGAGCCTAAGACAGTTGGCAAGTCATTATCTCCTGTCAGAGAAGCTGGAAAAGCAGTGTGAGGAAGAAGAGCCTGTGCTGCCTGCAAGACAATTTTGTCTGCTAATGAACTTGTATGAGTGAAAGAACATCAAAAACAGGCCAGGAGTCCTTCTTGTTTGTTTATTTCTTCCTGTAGGAATTTGTGTGAAGCTCCTTAGGACCCTGATGATCTGATGCCTTCAGGTTTCATCCAGATCATCCCACCTCTGCATAAAGGACCTCAAACCTGTTGCTGATGGAAATAGGTGGCTTTAGACAATTGTGCCTTTCAGATACCCCACATTTTGCCTCCTCTGCTGTCCACCATCACTTTGTTGTGAGGTTGCTGATGGCACTGAAGTGACTGCCGTGGCCAGGTACAGTCTGACAGAGCATGGAGCAGCTCCTTTCTTTTACCATGGCATTCCCCACCATTGTTCTTCTCCATATGGAAGCCATATAAATTTTGATTCACCTCCTTGTTTCCCCAGCTGGGGATAACCCAGTGGCTTTGTGATACCAGTAGGACTTCCTCCTGCTAGAAAAGTAAGCTGTGGGAAATGTTTTCTTCTGCCTTTTCAGTGTCAGGACATCAGACTGGACTGTATTCATCTCCTCAGGTTTTAGAGTGAGCCCTTGATACTAGACCCCATGTCGTGATAAGATTTTCCTCCAGCCTTTGAGAACATACTGCCACAAACTTACCATCCCTTCTTCATCTGCATTTACACATCATCTTGTCATTTCCTGATACAAGATTTTCTTTCCTTCAGGCCATAGACCACTTACTGTCCAAATGCCTTGTGTTCATTTCCCCTAGTCCTAATAATTTCTGACTGTTTTTCCCATTTCCTTGCCTGTAGTGGTAATCTGATATAAACTATTCTCCATTCTGTTTCTAAGAGGAAGGCAAAGCTCTCCTGCGGGTAAAGCATTGACTCATTTTGGCACTTTTATGCTAACCTACAGTAGGTCTGCTGCAGAGTGATTGACTGTCACTCCAGCTTCCTTAACCTTTAGAAGATGACTAGCTTGTATTTCCCAGTGGAGAACAGGAAAGACATTCAGGGCTCCCAGTGAGGATGAGGGAAGTCTTGGTAGACAGTGAAGCCTGACGCAGAATTATTCTGGGTTATATATATATATATATATATATATGTACAACAGGATTCAAATTTTCACTGACCTTTGTCGGAGGTTTCACCATTGATATCACCCTTGACAGGGCAGAGAAAGCACCATTACACCCAAGAGACCAAACAATCAATAATCAGTGTATAGGGGAATAGTAGATTCAGCTTTGCTTCCTGATCATGGAATAGCTGTTTATTTCCAGTGACAAAGAGGGAAGAATTGCTCATTTCTCAAAGCCTATGGAAAAAATGAAGCTGACAAGAAAGGGAAGAAATTATGGAGATTAAATAGTCAGATGAACTTATTTCCCATACTTGCAGGCATAGTATATTTTTTTTCTTAAAAGAACCTGATATGAAAAATGTTATCATTGTTGGACTATGGGAAAGGAAACATTTTGCCTTCTCATCTTGGCTTGGTTTCAGGAGATAAAGCTAAAGCTGCCTTGTGCAACTCACAGAAGATGAATTTATCTTAAAACTTTTTAGCTGTAGCCCAACTCCTCACCATATGAAGGCACTGGTTTATCCAGGGAAGCAGAATATCCACAGAGCTGTGATACTAACTCTGTACTACTGAAGTCAATTGAATTTTGGTTCCTGAATTTAGGAAAAAGTTGTATGAATTGCAGGGGAATTGCATAAGCTCAGTACATAATAAAAAAGGCTCGTGTTCTTTAAGGACATTCAAATGAGAGTCCCAAGTGATGGGCTGATTGTTTGAAAGACACAACAAGGGGGTGAAGTTCAGGCAGTTTGTGGATGGCATCAGGTTTGTGCTGCCTGGCTATGGACATTCAGTTCTGGAATGAAGGAGTACAAGGCTGGAACTTGGGTGAGCAACAAGTCAAGCTTTGCTGAGCAGCAGGAAGAGGAGTCACATGCAAACGTTAATTTACTAGTCCAAGCACACAACCACTAACAATGCCTGGGACCATTCCCAGGAGGCAGAATTTGCTTGTTCTGTTGTTAAATAATTTCTTTCAAATTGTTGAACAATTGCAAAGTATTGTTAAATCATTAGCATAGCTCCTGCCAAAGAGCATCTTCCAAAGATCTCCTGGCCCAGAAACTGTTCCCAGAAGGCAGCTTGAGATAGGCACACTCTTTGGTGGGTAGCAGAGGTTAAACACGTGGTCATGGGGCCGTTTGCACCAGGGAGTGGAGCAGGGCACAATAAATTTACTTGTACAGACATAGCTACAACTTGTACAGAGAAGGTAACAGCTTGATTTGAGTGCTCCTAAACAACCTATTTGGGAACCAACAATGATTTTAGAAAGGATGTTTACCAAGCAAAAACAAAGGCCTGCAACAATGCTCTGGATGGTACCAACCCATGAAGGGCTGCAGGCAGTCCTTGCTGCTGCCTTGTCCAAACCTCACATCAGTAAGAGAGCAGCTATCAGCTGGGGGACGGCCAGCCATGCAAGCAGAACTCGCTCCATGCCAGGGACTTTGGATACCAAGGTCTGGCTATGTAGAGGAGAAGGGAGCAAAGTCACACATTACAAACACTGTTTTTAATAAAGATTTATTTTTTCCTATTTAATTTAAACATCTAAACAGACAATCCTTCAGGGTTGTAAACACTTGCTTCTGGTAGATTAATTTGGTTGTTGCTCTATTTGTCATGCTGGTACTCGAGAAACTGAAAGCGGAAACGAGTAGAAACAAAGGGAAACAGCTGAGTTTGTGTTCATCCTCTGAAGTAAGTAAATCAAAAGTAAATAAATAGAACAGATAATTTAATTGGTGATTATAAGACTACATAGGATCCCTACAAAACACAGAATGAAATGAGCTACTTTCTTGATCTGCCTGTTGCTTATGCAGTTCTTGTTTAAATGTCGTTGAAATAACAGTGTGCCAACAAATATAAACTGCAAACACAGCATTTTAATAAGCTCAAAGTGAAATAAAACAAGCCAGAGCAGATCTGTTGGCTCTTGTACTTTTTTTGTTTGGAAGATAGGGAGTTTGGAGGTGGGGGGCATGTAGAGAGGATATTATTTCTTGCACATGTTTGTCTGGTGCTGATTAAGAGGGGTGATGTTAAAAACTTTCTGCGATATGTTATAGGCTATAATCTTCAGATTTAGGTCCTTATATTGCTCTAAGTCTAGTCGCAGAATGCCCATTTAGGATTGTAGAGAGCCCTGAGGAGTTTGTGTAATAGGCTTTAATAGCATCTAAGAAACAAAAATCTCCTCCTTAAATGTGCCCAAACCATCTTTTCTCACATTTTGCAGAAGGACCTTGGATACTAATGTATTTGTCCTTCATATAATCTGTTGTTCTTTAACAGTACTCATGTAAACGTGGGCTTAAAATAGATCTAATTAACAGATCTGACCAGCTGCCTAGTCAGAGATAGCAGCCACTACAGAGTAGAAAGGTTAATCCCTAATGTGGAGAAAGACAAGTGACATCCTCTCTCCCCTCTAGAATTTGCCATACACCCGTCATTTTCCCTGTCACATTCTCCACTGTTTGTTAGTGCCTTGGTTAACCACACCATCTCCCAACTCACACTGCTCAGTTTTGCCTCTGCTTTGCACATCTAAAATCCCTGTGAACTTCCAAGCTGGAGCTTCTGCTTCGAATTCCAAAATATCAAGTCTTTTCCAGTGTATAGGCAAATGGCTGTGGCTGTGGTGGTTCCTCTTTCCAAGCATGACCGCCCTGTGCTGATGCTGTCAGAGAGGCCTGGTGGATGGAAATGGGATGCTCACGGATGCTGCCAGAGAGCTTCTGTCTAAGCAAAAGCATAGCCAGACAAGGCTGGGCATGGCAGGATTCAGGGACCAGAGCTCTGCTCCCTGCATGGCACGGCATGACAGCCCCCAGGACAATGCCACCCCAGCCCCTTGCTCCACCGCTACCTCCCTCCTCCCCTCTGAGCAAGCTCCCTCCTGGTGTTTTAGAAAATTAATGCTGAGTAGAAAACGATGAAAGCATATTACCTGTAAATTACCTGACTAATCATATTCTCTCTCCTGGGACCTATTACATTTCCGAGCTTGCAACTTAGTCATCCTTGCAGGCAAGCTCTCCTCATTTCACAGTTTTGTTCATCAGGTTCATCCAGAACATTTGCAAATTTCTACGTTTTCCTCCAAGCTAGCTGTTCAGTCCTGCCAGACACTCAGCTCCCTGAGCTCCCTCCAGGAAATTAATTAAGCACATGCTTGACTTTAAGCATGTGAAGCTGATGGCAGTTGGGAAAATAGCAGGTTCTACAGCACTCTCTTTTTGCTGACAGTTCCTTAGGTAGGTGGGATGAACTGTCCTCTAGAGAGGCTTGCCTCTCTCCATTGACTTACGAGGAAATCCTGACAGCCTGTACACCAGTAAGAGCAGTTTGGGTATACCAGCCAAGGCATAGCATGTGTATCCCTTGAGTAGGGTATTTTGACTCACATGGAAGATAAGTCAAGCACTATTTTTAGCATCCTTTATTGATTCCTGTATAATTTCCCTTGCTCTTCCTGTGGAAGTTCCTTCCTTTCCAGTAACGCCAGCATTTGAAGTAGCACATCAATCCCTATTATGTGTCAAACCTGACTTTTTTTCCCAAGCCTCGGCACGATGCGGAAACTCTTAAACACAAAGTCTTCCTGTAATATAAACACCCAACTGTATGTGTAATTCAAATAAGATGTGGTGAGTACTAATGGAGTTACCCCCAGGCTCAGCAGATAGTACAACTTTCTGGATTATTTGTAAGAAGGTTGATACAGAGCCACAGAAGACTTCATCTTGCCAATGGCTCCATGAAACCTAAACTCTAAATGACTTTGGCTCTGCTAACATCCCTTTTGTGGTTCTTATTTATTCTTCCCATCTGAAAATTACAATAAAAAAGCACAGTTATTCACAATTTTATTTTACTTGCTCTCAAGCAAGCTGACTCTCAAAGCGTTTTGGAGGAGCTGCTGCTTTCAAAACAGTTTCACCACCAAAAAGAATTGATGTTTAATTCAAACCCCAAAAAAATGGAAGGAGTCCGGCCGCTAATTCTGAAAGCCAGATTTAAAGGTGAAAGCTAAGCCTCCAGTGCTGATACCTACTTGTGTCTTCATAAATAAAAACAGGCTGTGTGAGATGAAGAGTACACAAGTGTTTTCACCTCAGCAGCAATGTATGCTACATCAGAGCACTTTAGGTTAAGATCTGTCTATGACTATCCATAAAGCACAGAGTGAAACAAGTGCAGTTTGCTTATTATCTATTTTTATCTTGTGTGTTTACTATTGGTATGCCAGCCTTTGTCTCAGGGTGTATCAAATGCTATTGATTTTGTGCAGGATGACAGCAAACAGAAAGGGCCTTGAAATTTTTTACATCTTAAGGACAAATTGCTTCCACCAAAGGTCTTAGAGCCACATTTTCAAGAACCATCTAACCGTGTAAAAATGCCAAGGCATACTCAATGGGACCACAAAAACCCCTGAGCTGGTTTCTCTGCTTTTGCTAAGTATAAACTATTTGTCCCTGATCTGTTAGAGCTACACACACAGACTCCACGGCCGAAACTGTGAGCAAAGGCATTGAACACAACCATATTGATCAAAACTGCCTTGAAGCACAGGGACCCACCACCTCCTCAAGGTTCACAATCCACCAGGCATGTGTGCACCAGGGGAAGACAGAGGAGTGAAGGAAGATTTAGCTATTTATGCTACACATATATGGCAGGAAAGCCAGCCGCAGGGTGTGATGCTCTGAACTCGTGGCTCTTCCATACTGGGTGAAATCCTCCCATACACTGCTGTATTTGGGAAATGAAGGGGTTAACAGAAGCAGTGACACTTGTGTCCCAGCCATGCTTCCCAACAAATACCACTTTTTGACTGCCATCTGGGTAAGGGCACCCCAGGTCCATGCTGAGCTTCTCAGTAAAACAAGGAATTTCTCTTGGCTTCCCACTGCTCAGCTTTGTGGACACGAGTGTGGAGCCAATGCACACCAAAGACAGGGGCCATCTTTCCCTCCTGAGGATATCATGACAGACAGCAAAGTGTGGGAAAGCTTTTCATTAAAGCTGCTTTCTGTCCAGCTCAGGTGAGCCCTGTAGAGATGTGTAAACCCCAAAAGGCTTTGAAGGAGGCTTCATCAGTGGGGACAAACTGATACACTCAATGTCACAGAAGAGGCACCTTGTACCTAGGTGGCTAGTTTGGATTTTGAATGCCAAGACCACATGCCTAACAAACAATTCACAGGCTGCAATATTTTTATCATTTTCTTCTAAACTCTGAATAGATTTAAATGCTTCATGAAACTCAAGTAAAAGCTGGACTCAGCAATGGCCAAGCAGCTTGCACAAAAATTTAGCTGTCTACCTTGCTCTGCAGTTCTGAAATGCTTTAGGTGCGTGTTCTTGTGCAACACTAGCCCCGGCTTCCACGGTTTGCATTAGGACTGTAATAAATAAGTTGTGAGTTACATGGGCCTGACATGGTATTTATGAAAAGATCATATTTACTCCTTTGAAACAGCCACCCTGCAGAAAGTCTGGCACTTGTACAAAGGCATTTATTCGGTGCATCCCCTTTAAAGGTCAGGAAAGAAAACTGAGAAGATAGGTAATTGCAAAACTGGTTCTGAAAATGTGCTCTTATCTGCTGGACAAGAGGGGAATGTCAAGAAGGCAGGGAGGTGAGCTAAAGCAGGCTCAGGGAAGATGCAAATTCCAGGACCCTCACGTAGACAGATGTTACGAAAGGAATTCCTCCTGCTTTTGCCATCTGAGGAGTGCTCTGCTGTCTTCAGCCAGCAGCAGAGGTATCCAAGGGAGGAAAGAGCCATATGCTATTTACCCTGCCTACCACGTTTTTGCAAGAGTGGAAACAGGGAGGAAAAATGTTCTATTTAATAAGCACTTAACATGGCATTTTGGACTTCCCTGTTTTGGTATGGACTGTCCTTTCAAATCCCCAATCTACCTTCCTATTCAGACATGAATTTTGATCTGGCAGATATTTCGGTGACCAACCCTCTTTTCTGTTGACTCCACAGATTCAAGTAGATTTTTTGACTAATGCTGCTGTTCATTTCAATTAGACATACGTCCTATCAGGTAAATAGCAATTTAAAAAACAACCTAGTGTTATTCTAGTCCCGCTTTCTTAGAACTTGTTCCCTGAGACTGACATTACCCTGTTTTGCCTACTCCAGTACTTTCTATCCGCATTCTCACTGATCCCCAGGTTATGTCCATGAAACACTTGCTGCACTTTGTTACATGAGAGTGAAGATTGGTGTTTCACTATGTAATGTATGTAATGTATGGAACTACATACCTCGACTTTGGACTTTCAGCCTCTGATGAATAGAGTTATTGCACACCTGGAGCACAAGCCTTAATCCTTTTTCTTTGGCTGGGCTTACAGTGATATGTTGAAGGGCTCAGAGTTGTCCATCCTCAAGCACAGAGCAAGCTTTTAAACCAGGATCTCTGGGGCAACTCCAAATCAGGTACTGCAGTGCAGGAAGGAAGGATGGGCAGGACTGATCACCTTGCAAACTGGAAAGTCTTTTACACAGGAGCAAGTGTTCTTGTTGCAGGAAATGCTTGTTCCAGTAAGCATAAATTACCATTTCTGGGTTTCTGGCACTGGTAAAACTTAAGGAGCAGACAGAGAGAGCTCAGCACACGGGAGCAGAGAGGCATCGGATGCCACCTGGTTTCACCGAGACTCAAAAGGAAGATGTCCAAGGACATCTTGTCCAAGACGTCCAAAGCAGCAAAACTTCTCCATAAAGACCAGATGAAAATGTTGTTCTTTTGAAATCACAGGACATGTAATTTCTCTATACATATCAGCTGTTTCTTCTGTTTTATTAATCTAGAAATAACAAAAGGAGATGTCAGAGCTTGTCTGGAGTTAAGCAACAAGTACCATGTGACGGAGGTCCACATTTCTTAATTGTAAAATGGGACAGACAGCATACCAGTGAGACCACAAAGCAAAGGAAAATAAATAACCACTTGTGGTAGCAGCCTAAAACCCCCTCAGTTTCATGTCTCTCTTTTATTTACAGTATTGTTATGTTGGAACAGCTGCCCAATTCATGAATCTGAACATGAATTCCAATTCATGAATCTGAACCAATCAAAGAAAGCAGAATTAAACCCCAAAGTTCTTGTTTCTGAACCAAGGTGGCTGTGTCACAAAGAGCAGCATGTACCCTGTGCTCTGGTCAGTTGGAGCACTGCTGAGCCAGGGCAGAGGTGACTGGAAGGGAGTCTGGTGACTGGAAGCCAAGTCCTGGAAGGGAGAGCCATAGGCTTTGCCACTGGCATTGCCCCGACCCTGCTATGACCTTGGGAAGCCTCTTTGTTCCCACCACCATTATTTCTTTAATCACTCTCATGAAGGTGTTAGTTACTTCACACTTCCAAGGGCTGCTCTTTTAGTAAGGTCTTTTAGTGGCTTCATTCACTCAGCCAGCTAGAAACACTGGATTTCACTGGTGTTTGTGCCAATGCAATGGAAGAAGAGAGCCAGCCACAAATCGAGAAACAAAACATGGTGTGGTGTGTGCAGCCATCTCCTGCCAAGTGAAGGAAGTATTAACATTCTGGTCCCCATCTGAAGCCCGCAAACACTAAGGTAAGAACAAAACATGAATTTAAAGCTTTGCACAACAGCCACCAGGCCGTAATGAGATTTATTCTGTGGTCTCTTAGATATTTTGGACTGTTAGGCCCAGCAGTTCACAGCATGTGGTTTATGCATATCAGGCTTAGGGCATGCATCTGGAAGAATGCATTTATGGTGGATAAAGGTGACCCACTACAACTCCAAACTGAGCTTCTAGCCTAGTCTAGACTAGTCTATTTTTCTGCCTTCCTGTGTCCTACCAAAAAGCACACATGCATGATCAGATCTCCCTTTTGTCCTTGGAAAGGTTACAGTAGTTACTAAATTACGAACTTCCTCTCCTTTTTCTCTCCTGTTTTTAAACAAACCCACAGGAAAAACAAAGGACTTAAGCATAAGGAAACCTAAATGCTGGGATGGCTACTTCAAAAATGTTTTGGAAAAATGTTTATTTGTGGATAAAAAGCTAAGTACTCCTACTCATCCCCCTGCACCTGGCATAATAATGCAACCATCACTTTCAGCAGCTATATACGGATTTGAAATGCAGAACCCCGCAGTGAACTACCTGTCCCATCTAACAAACTGTGAATAATGAACGGGAAACTGGGGCTGATGCATATGGAATCTGTTTTCCCACTTAACTCTGGATTTCTGCATAAGCGCATGTTATTGCTTCACCAGAGCACAAATCTCGTAATGCCATGACACCAGCAGTGGTGTGTCCGTGTTGTTTCAAGCTGAATGCACGGCTCTCAAGACACAGGTCTGAGATCCACCAACAGAGCACTAGCAACTGCTGTGATAGATCCTCACATCCTCCAGGCACTCACTTTCTTTTTATGAGTTACACTCAATGGAGAAAGACAAGTAGGAGGGAAGACATGCAGCTTGTGCTGCTCAGAGGAGTCTCTGCCCCGGTAATTCCTGGAGCTCCTTATGGAGCTATGTGATGAGGAAGACCACTGGCACTCATTTGAGTACAGCTAGCAACTACCATTTTATTCTTTTAGGTTTTTAATTTACAAGAAGTGGACACCCACAGTCCTCTCTGCCCAGCACTGAAGGTCTTCAAGAGTCCTGTCTGTATCCAGAAAGGGAGACCAGATCCTTATGCAGGGCTTTGAAAATGCATGTATTTGATGCTGTTGAGAAGTGGGGTCTGTGGTAGGGATGCAAAGAAAGTAACACAAGCCTGGAGGAGAGCTTTAGGAGATTAGAGAAAGATGAATATTTAGATATGTGTATGAGCTGAGCAAGAAGCTGTGCAGAAAATTGGCATGATTTAGATGCCGCCAGTTTCTGGGGATATGAAAAAAGAGTATCAGGTCAAAGTAGCGGTTCATGGATAAGCTGTAGATGTATGACAAGGAGCCTAATGGCAGTGGTGTGTGCAGCAAGCAAGAGAATCGATATCACACTTTGCTGAAGAATATGTTTATTCAGAAACAATTAAATGAGAGTGCAGAGCAGCTGCCCCTTCTAGATTAGCTTGCAGTTTATAGAAACCGCTCACACACCTTTAAAACTTTCTCCTTTCAGCCTTGTCATTTTCTTTAATGAGTATAATTGACTTGGTCACTGTTTCTCAAGGCCACTCACCTCAAGATAACATCACTGAGAGGCATAACCAAGAATCACTTGGAGGCTGACAGAGGAGAATGTCTGGGCTTTGCATTACTTCTACTCTGAGGGAGCATCTAGTGAACCACACCAACGCATCAGTGAAAGTCAGCCTTACTCAAGAAGGTGGCAGCAGATTTAATTCAGAGGTTGCTTATGCCTTTAGTGTGAGCAGCTTCAGTGTCTCTGGCCAGAGGCCTCTTTCTTTGCTTATTCCAAGTGTCCACTGTGAAGTGCCTGCTAATGGCTGTCTTTTGACTAGGTTGCCTTTTCTACTGCATGCCCTTGTAATATTTTTCAGGAAATAGGTTCTGAGCACTATCTCCATAAGCATTTGGGGACTTTTATGTTTGATTTCACTTTGGGAACAACCTGTCTGGCCCTCGATGAATGAACAGGTTTACACCAGTTTAATGCAAACTCTTAGCACAAAGCAAGAGGATCATTCCAGGAAAGACTTGGTTTGACATGCAGTTGATAGGCAACCTCTGAGGAGAGAGTATCAGTTGTCCTCTTTGACTTAAATGCCTAGAATATTGAAAAATCAAAGTTGCTTTCTCTTGAGAGATACTGGACAGACAATGGGGGCAACCCTCGGCTGGCTCAGCAGCTGGGACTTTGGTAGGAACTGTGTGAAGACATTAATCCACATGAATAACACATTTCTATTTTACTGAAAAAAAACCCCAATGAAACACCGAAATAACATCAGGACAGTTTTGTTCCCTCTGTTTCTCCTTCCTATCATCACTGTAAAGTGCTATTGAATCAGACACAATGAATATTTGCTTCCTAACAGGAAGCACTTGTATGGCAAGGCAGGTTTATATTTAGATTGGGAGTGGTCTAAGATGAGGGATGGGAGTTGCCTCCAAAACATTGCTATTACTTCTTTAATGGAATATACAGCTTTCTTCCCTCTTTAAATAGCAGAACAGGCCTCTGTAACCAATTATTAAAGCTTGCAAGCCTTCCTCAGGCCCATAGATGGCATATTCCAACTATTTGTGTTCTGTGAAACCAGCAGTGGGCAGGAGAGCAGAACAACCTAAAAAGCAAGATTGAAACTGAAATGTTTCTTCACAGGCAAAAGAGAATAGCAGGGTTTTTTATCCCTGGAATTCAAAGGCAGAGAAGTGGGGAGCTCCGAGAAGACTCGGTGAATGCTCACAGTGGATTCGCACCATTTACCCTTTGTCTAACTATAGACAAGAAATGCAATGTGATGGCACAAATTGTTTCTGTTTTCCTGAAAACAAAAGCAACTGGAAAATGAGGCACTAAATGCAATGCAGATGGGAACTACAAAAAAAAGCACACCACCAATGAATTCGGGAAGAGCCAGACTCTCTTCCATGCCTGCTTTATAGTGATCTCGGCACTGCAATGGTCCTTGTCACACTGCTGAAGCTGTTGAAAGCTGATCCAGTGTTACACCAGTGAGGGGCCTTCCTGGACAAAAAAGGCAACACGAGAGAAAGAAAAAGGACTCAAGTTTGTTCTCTGAGGGAGATATCTGTTAAAAAGCCTGAAGGGGATAAAAGATGTGCAAGATGAAGCAGGACCCAGTTGAACTTTCTGGGTCTTTGGTTTTGAGCTTCCTATGCCCAAGTCAAATTCAAGAGTTCGAGTAAAAGTAAAATTGTATCTTCCTCTCCTGCCTCCAATTCATGCAAATTATGCATACAGACTCTCTACAGAGGTTTAGGGAGCTGGGGACAAATCTTGAAGTAATTTGGGAATTAGTTATGGATGAGTAAGCTGATTTGTGTGAAGAGAAAGAAAAGATCTTATGCTCTCAAAGCATTTTGCAAGCAGACCTAATTATTAGCCTGCTGTGACCATCAGTGCTGCATTCTGGTACTGAGAGGCTTACATGTAAACATGGGATAAACCAAGCGAGCCTTCAGCAGGAGTAGCCTGAGGTAGAAGGGATAGGGAGGATGACTAGAACATTTCTGATTACCCATATGCCCATCATAGAAGCCCAGTTCACTTCTAGCTCAGCAAAATTGATGCTCAGGGATGTTGTTTATTCCACTGTGCAGTAAGAAGGAATAATGCTTCTTGTCATCATTGGTGGGGCCATTTTCAATGTCTTCAGATACATCTCTGCAGCCACAACAACATCTATGGTGGGACATGAAGCACTTGTGTGGCCAGGCCAAGTGGCACAGAGAAGGTCTTATCCATGCTCATGGTAGCCACTCCCAGGGCAGCCTAGTTCCACCTGCCCCGCAAATTGGGTGGCCTGGTTCTATTGTGCTCAATGTGGCACCCCAAAAATACCTTTCTTTTTGATTTCAGTGCATCTGAAATGGATGTATTGCAGCCAGAGTGGGGGTTTTAATAGCAGGAGGCTGAAGTTTGCACACTGCATGCACTAACTTGTGGTACAGGGAGCAGCTTGAGAGTACAAAATGTTGTGGTGGAGAGTGGGACTAAAACCTATGTAGTTCCAGTGTTGTTCTTTAGAACGTGAATCGTTTAGTCCTTTAGAAGATGAGCTCCAGATATTGTCCTAGAGGAAATCAGAGAACTTGTTAAAAAGGGAACCCAAGAAGCTCAGTATCCCCTGTGCAGTGCAGATGGTTAAAGGTTGCAGACCAGGCAACAAAATTATCTAGCATTTTAAATTTACTCTGAGCATTATTGGTTCATAGGTTAGTCAGGCCACAGTCAAATAATCTTTTGGCTCCATCCTTGTGAGGAAAATACTGCAGAGATTTGCCTGTACACTTCTTGGAACATATGAGGAACAGATCTGCTAGCAGAGAGCTCAGCAGCATCTCATTTTAGTAAATGTGTGCTTGTGTGCTATGCTGAGGAGTCAACCTTTATTGAGGGTTGTCACATTTTCTTTTATTCGTGTGTGTATATTTTGGCACCTCTGTGCCATAAACAAAAGAAAAACTCGTGTTTTACAGAGCTAAGTTTGCTGTTGCAGGGTTAAAGGTACCTTTGTAATCCAAACTGCAATCTATGTGCAGCAAAGCTCACCAAAACCTAATAAAATAAACAGTGGATGGAAAAAGTTTATATTGGAAATTATATCAATAACAGCATTAGAAAAGCAGGCCACATGCAAGAGCACTGAGAATTCATCAGAAATTGTTCTGATGATCCTCAAATAACAAAGGCTTATTCTTCTTTGTTTTTGTAACATATGCTATGGTGAATTTTCCAGTGTCCTTGAAGTCTGCCAAGAATGGGGAAAAGCAAAAGAAAATTAAGGAAAGAGAGGGGAATGTACTGCAAATATGGGATGACAGAGGGCAGAAAAATGTGGAATGAGCTTTGATGTGGAGTAGATGTACCCCTGCATTCCATAGGCAAAACCAGTGCCGAGGTCAGTCTGAAGATAATGAGGAGAGAAATGTCTCCTGTCTCCCTTTAGCTTTAACACAGAACCATTTCAAGGACGGGTAACAGAAACATTTCGAATAACCCCCCCCATTTTTTTTCCATTGGAAGGAAAGGAGCAAAAAGCAGGCAGAGAGAGAATTACACTCTGCAGCAGCACTTCTCCAAATTATTTCTGGATTCAGACACTTTGCAAAGTGCCCTATATTACCCTCAATCTGGGGATATTTGCTCTGTCTCCTGGAGATAAAGCTAGAGAGACATATTTAATGTGTTGTAAAAAAGTGTTCAATTGACATAATATGCATATGTGGAAATGTATATTTTTATTTTTATATTGCAATAGCAGAAAATATAAGAGAAACGCAAAAGCAACAGCAAATGACATTACTCAAATATTTTCTCTTTTTCTAATAACATTAGAGACAATCCTTTCAAACTGTTAACAGCACTCAGAAAGGGAGTGGCGAGGGGGTCTCACAGATGATTTGATATTTGCACTGAATCCAAACCCACGTGGAAAGCTTGTGATGTTAACATTTCTGTTAATTCAGTCTGGGCAGAGATTGGAGTGCAGTACTGGCCCTACAAGGAATGAATGGCAGAAGCCACGCTGATTTCAACAGAACGATTGTTTAACTCTTTGCATCGTTCTGCTTTATTAGAAACATCTGTCAAAGACACAAAGAGCTGTCAAGATGAGAGGATTTTCCTTGTGGTTTTGCTTTTGGAAGTATACTGTAATACATATACGTGTGTGTGTTATAATAGATGGACTTACTGTGTGTGAGTGTGTGTATATATACACACATATGTAAAGATATGATGATTTGAGATGCCTTTTCCATGGGTCAGAATGAGTGTATTTTAGAACTTTCAAAAATTAGTAGTAAGACGTAAAAAGCCCTATTGAATTAGATGATTCGAAAAACTGAGTAAGAATCCCAAACTATGCAGCATCAGAGTTTTTTTTCAAACAGAGGCAGCTTTTTCAGAGAATGAGTTGTGTATCATACATTACTCTTTTTCTGTCATTTATATGGTTGAAATTTAGAAGTGTTTGCAATCTTGTATACAAAAATACTCTTACCTTTCTCTAGCCTAGTCTATTCAATGGGAACAAATTAAATGTTCCAGTAATATAGCAAATTTGTGTATGTTTCTTGCAAGTTTTAATAATTTCTATTGGATGTGTTAAATAAGAGTCAAAATAAACATCAAAACACAAGAGAACAATAAGAATGAGAATAGTTACTGAAAACGTGTACAAGTGTCAAAAATGCTCCCTACATCTGGGGCTCCAGTGCAATGTGCTGTTACCTTTCTGTGCCCTGTTGCACAAGGAGTCATAGAGGACTCACACAGGACCAGAGGTTTTGCAAACAGGACACATTGGCCAGGCTGGACTCACACAAGAGGATGTTAGATGAATCAAGCAGCCAAGGATGAAAAGTGCTGTGAGAAGGGCCACAAGCACTCTTGCATTGTATTAGCATACAGCACAAAGCATGCAGCGCCTTCGGAAACTTCCTCTCTTGGGAACCAGTGGCATGTCCTTCACTTCCCTCTGAAACTCCTGAAGATGCCTACTGTCAGGAAAAGAAGCATGGGACCTTGCACTGGCTGCACTGTGGTTGTGCCCTGGAGCCTCAGTCAAACAGCTCAGAGGGCACCAGCAACTGGTGGCATTTTTTCCCTCAGCTTTTCTACTAGCACCAGCTCCGGGAGACCAGGAGAGAAGCTATGGGTGAATCTGCACAGATGCAGCTGAAAAGATCCCTGTATCAATGGGAGATATTGTCCTGGGACAGTGGGCTGTAATGGGGAAGTTCCCAGCAGACTCGTGGAAGTCCTTGGAGCCGCCTGTTTGGAAGGAGGTATTAAGAAAATGGTGAATTAATGCGATACTTTTTGGTTCTGTGGACATGGGTCTTGTTGGATGAGTGCACAGAGATCCACCAAGCTTTTGCAGCCTACTCTGGACAGTATTCCCTTTACAGGAGCACACAGGGGAAGCAGGATTAGGCCTGAGAACATCGGTTAAGGATTAAGCTGAAACAAAACCTGCCCTATGGCAGTAAGCAAAGTATGATGTTTTATTTCACACGTGCTGGGCTATGCACAGAAAGGGGCTCTTTGGAGTCCCCAGTGGGAGAATGAAATTGATTGAAGTGTAAAAAAAAGGCAAATATTAAAAAAAACCCTGAAAGCAAAGTAATTGCTTCCAGATGTTTTAAAATTGCCTTCAGAAATGAACAATCAAATCCTATATGAGCAAGACACGATAACAAAGGCATGGAGAGTCAGGATATATTTATGAAGAACACCATCGAGGGCACCTCTTCTTTCAGCAGGGACATAAAAGACTTAGCAGCCAACACCACCCAAAAGTCCGTGTTTTGGATGGTGGCCTGCTATGGACTTTCAGACTGGCAGCCAGTTAAGTGGAGGGGATTGACATGCTAATTACAAATGAACACAGCCACGACAAGTGTTGTTGGCCACAAGTTTTTCAGGCCTTAATTAAACGTGATAAGACACACAAAGCCTTGGTTTATCAAACTGTCAGCATGAGGCCGCTGCCTGTCATTCATGTTTGTATGTGGTCTTATGACAAACAGGAAGGTGAACTTAGAGCCTTATTTCTCTTTTGATTGATTCAGTACATGAACAATTGGGTCTCCTCTAACTTTATTTCAAAATCAAGATTTTCTTATGAAGTCCATCCATGTATATACTTTTTAGAACTCTAAAACCCCACACATCTGCATTGTACTTTAAACTCTCACAGGTCATGGTAGACACCTTGGTCTGATGCCTGCAAGCCATCCTCCACCTTCTGCCCTTTGGAACAGATCCCAGGCTCGGGTACCAGAGTGCTCCACTGTGCTTTTAGTCACACACTCAGTGTAAAGAACTGAATTGCCCAACAGTATGTATAAAAAAAAGCCTTAGAAGCAGTTCAATTTACTAAATAGATTTTTGAGGGACAGTGCCGCCACTCAGCATACTTGAGCCTGAACCGAGTACCAGAGAGTACTGTCTTAACATCCACTGTCCAAATGCAATTAAACAGAGCTGTTTTTCAAGAAAGATGCAGCCACTACGAATGAACAGTTTAAAACATTAATCCATATCTGTACTGGCAGGTACCATACTGACTTACATGCAGTATGTAAATAAATGAATGGAGTATTGAAGGCAATCAGAGAAAAGATATGGCTGCAGGAAAAATATCACATATAGATTTTTAAAAATAACATTTACACAATCAGGTTTTTTGTGTTGTGTTTGGTTTGTTTGGTTTGTTTCGGTTTTTTAATGAAGCGCTGTATCCATGTATTCTTCAGCTTAAAAGACAAGCAGAAAACAGAGTGCAGTATAGATGAAGGTGGTTTCTATACAGTGATCGATGTGATCGGAGCACAGCTAGCTCTTCCACACTAAAGTGGGGCTGGAGAGGTAATCTGTCTCCCTCTGGGGTAGATGTTTGTAATTAAGACACCATGCCTCATCAGCACACAGCAAAAAGAAAAGGTGCTTTGTTCTCTGTGCTTTCCAACAGGCAGCTGAGGAAAGGATTAAAGGGATTAAATCAAGCTGAACTGCCAGAGGAATTGTTTCTGAGGATGGATCCTGCACTTGGCCACCCTGGAGCTCAGCAGCAGGTTCCTCTGCACAGTGGGGAACTCCCTGAGCACACATGCAGCAGTGAGGGAAAGGGGGGTGCGGATGACACGCAACGTCTCCAAGCTCATGCTCTCTGTCTTCACTGAACTGTTCCCCTTTAGCATCACTCCTAAGCTGGTGTGAGGCTGTTTCCTGGTCCTGCATTCACATATTGGCATGGTGCAGCCACACCTCTGGGAGGTGCAGCATAGCAGATCTGCAGAAAGGAGAACAGAGTGGAGAGACTGTGCCAAGAATTCCTTTATTGCGCTCGCAGATCCAGGTCTCTACCATTTAGTCCACTTTAGGGTCATTACTTCTGATACAGGTTGTGTACCAGATATTCTAGGTTTGGTTTTACAGCATGTTGTTTCTCTTAAAGCAACATGAATGACTATTGCAAATGATGAAGTTAAAATGTAGAGTCTGGTTATGCCAGGCAGTTTTGTCCCAAAAGCTCAGAAAATTACTTTTTCCTCCACCTGCCAATTCAGTCTTTGCTCTGAGTGGGGAAACAGAACTTATGTTTATGTAACTTACATTTCTATAGGATATCTTAAGCAAGAGGAATTTTTTTCTAAATGTCTTTATGACAAAGCTACTACAATTTATTTTTAAGAAAATTTAAGATCATGGCCCAGCTTCTCTTTTAATGGCTATGAATTCATTAAGATAATGAATCTAAATTTGTTGACGTCATCTGTATCACTTTGTAAAGGATCCTTACATCTGATGTGTCAAGGTGCATTCAGAACATGTCCATCACGCTAAATTCACGGCTACACTGTTGGTATCTGTGCAGTGCTGAGTATGGTGCTTCCTGACAAGACTGACAGGTGACCAATTTTGGCAGAAGTTGCCCCCATCATTGGCTAATGATGCTTCCGGTGCTGTACAAAAACAAAATCTTCCAGGGTAAGAGACTCCTGATTCCTAGAAGGTGGTTTTTCTGCATGGGAAAAAGATGTAGCCTGGGAGTAGCTTGGTCTGTGGCATTGTGTGCTCACGCCAAGGATAAGGTGCCTTGGTTTTGGGCAGCCCTAACCCAATCATCACCTAGAGAGCCTCCCAGCCTCTTCTTTTTGGCAGGAGCAAAATCAGACAACAGTTTTCCCTCCTCATCTTTAAAGTTTCATGTCTTCCTGTCACCAGATTGCTCTCTGTACCTTTCTCTGACCAGGACGACACAGGTTTCAGGCTCTCAGCCCACAGATTTTCTCTGGCCCCCAAACAAAGGCAGGTGGCTCTCAGCTCCTCACCCAGCCCTTTACACCTGCTCCCCATCCCATCACAAAGCACTGAATGCACCTGCTTGGCCTGGGTGTTTGTGGTCACTTGTGGTGGAGAGAAGGGCAATGACTCAGCCCCTTTGTTCTGAGGAGGAAGACTTCTGCTCCAGGGAGACTCATGCTGAATGGATAAGTAAACTTTGTAAGTGAGGTAAGCCCAGTGTTACCTGATTTAGCAGAATGGCTGACACAAGACAAAAACAAGAGGACCCCAAAGATTAACAGAAACCATCCTCTCTAGTGGAGTCAAGGTTGATTCCAGGTTTTTCCCTATACCTTAACCTCTGCCAGTCTGTCAATACTGCTCAGACTAACCACTGCGAAGTCAGCTCCATCATGGTCTGCTTTCAGACATGCTCAGGGATACCCCAGTGGTCGACAGCCTCTGCATCTCTCTATTTTCCCCTACTTGTATTAATACAGCCTGTGACTGTCATGTGTTTTCCAACTAGGTTTCTGTTATATCAAATAAATCATGCCAGAAGCAACCATTTCATTGGCCTTTTCCTCCCTGTTATGCTGCAGGCAAAGTGCCTAGGATCCTTCCCTCCAGAGCCAAAGGCTTAGACCTTCTCCCATCAGCAGCCAGTGTTAAAATCATTGTGTCTCTGCAGAAGTTGTGTAACAGGAGGAAAGGAGGACTTAAAATACCCTGTAACTGAGCTTGCTTCTGCCTCTTTGATGAGTTATTTAATCGTCGTGATACCAATTCTCTCTCTTGCAAAGAAAGTGTTGCTGTTTTAAACAGCTCTTGCTACACTGTTAAAAGCAGCATTTGAAGGCAGAGGCCAAGGATGCGTAGCTGGACTTCCCCTTTAATTGTTCAGAGCTTATTTCATGGGTCATCTATGCTTGGACAGTTTTATGTCTTCATAGGCACTTGAGAGAGCCAGGACTGATAGCAAGAGGAAGGGCAAAACTTAATATTGCTGCAAAGCACATAAACACTTCATTTCCCTGTCTGAACAGCTCTCCTGACGTCAATGGGAATGAAAACTAGAGCACAGTTAAATACAATCTTACATGTTTGCAGGATTCAGACCTTAAGCAAGCGATGGTTGTTCCACCTAGAAGGAATTATTTGTGTTAGTCTTTCAGGGAAGGCAGGCAGAATTGAGCAATACAAGATAAAGGTTTTGTGCAGTGAGACACAAGCGATTATCAGCATAGAATTAACTGGGAAAGTGATAAAGATCACAGTGATTTTTCTAGACTCAGCTTTGACTAAATTCCTATGAATCCTGCACAACAACTCTTTTGACAGATTATTTAGTGTGAAGATGTCTGCACAAACCAGAGAATATTGATAAAATGAAGACACTCCCCATACAAGAAGTGAAATTCATTCTTTCTCTTTAGAATAATTTCTCTGGCTCTCAGATGCAGAGCCCCCTGTGCATCAGTCCTGTTAGTCTGTCAGTTGTAATCTAATATATTATTTTCTCTCCAGATTCTTCTCTTCCACTCTCTGCAAGCGGTACAGTGTGTAAGAGCAAGAAAGAATTCCCACCAACTCCCTGGCTGATCAAAACACTTTTGCACCATAAACAATGTAAAAGAAGGACCACGGGGAAACATACATGCAAAAAGAAAAATAAAATAAACTCCCAAACCTCACTTAGATTTACTTTTCATAGGGGTACTTCCACTGTTTGGAGTTTGAAGATTAGCACACACTTAGGTGCCACAACCACGGGAAAACTGAATTTTTCAAGGAACTTTCCTGTTCTAGAACTGTGGCCTAATGTTTCCATAAAATACCTTATTACACAGTGTAGAGAAAGTATAAAAGATGATAGAAGCATATGATATATAATATAAACCTCCATTCTTTCAAATACCTACTATTTACTCGTGTAGATAGTCCCAGTTAGCTATCTGGGGGAGATGAGCAAGTGAAGAAGATATATAACCAAGGAAAGGGGAAAGGTCTGCCAGAAAATTCTTCTTATTCCTGCAATGAACACACGTAACACTAAGAAAATCTCCTAAGGAAAGATTTTTAAACTCCTAAAGAGTAACTCTGCAAAAAAAAAAAAAACCCAGGGAGACAAACAGCATGACTTCCAGCTGTTCAGTGCCTTCACCAATCTTTGAGACAGTTGTAAGGACAGAAAAGCCTTTCCACAAGACAGCAGAACAAGAACATTTTGCTTTAACCTAAGAGAATTGCTGATCTCCTGATGACAGTAAATCAAGAGCAGGAAAGAATAATTAGACAGATCATTCCTGCAAACTTTACTGTTTGCTATCACTGTCCAAATGTCTCATGTGATATAGCTGAGGACACCTGATGTCCTCCTGCTACTTTGAGATCAACAGCCTTTAATCACCAGCAGCTGCATCTGGACCCGTTCTGATGGTTAATCTCCAAACTCTTTGAGAGATCCATGTTATCCAGTTAATCTATTTTAAACTTTATCCCTTGCAGGTGAGTAGAAGCCTTGCTTTTGTAGAAAAAGCTCTTATCTATACCCATTCCTTCCTTTTATGGATATTTTTCCTGTCCCCCAGATGCAGAATACCCTGTGCATGGCTCCTGCCAATCCTTTATTCTAGTCTAGGTTTATTCCACTCTCCATATGCTCCTGTGGTACTGCATATTGATCAGCTGTTTCCTGGTATCAACTGTATTTTCTTATTTACATCAGCTGTACTTTGCAGTTTGAAATGCCTTGTTTTCAGTGTACACAACATGAGAAACAATAGCACAAATACAACGTTGTCAGCAGTTAGACCGTGGTATCCAAGGCATGATTAAAGGATACCCCTAGGCTAGAATATTGGTTGGCAAAGGCTGTGTTGTCAGCCTCAGCCTTAAATACTAAGGAAAACTGCATCATCTGTGTGCCACTGGAAGCCTAATTATGCATCTCCTACACATTTGTCACAGCGAGAACCTCATCTCTAGGTTACAGTCAAGAAATAAAATTAGAAGGTTTAGTGACTTCTAGACCAGCAATATTCAACTGATATCCCCGCGTGTCATTTGCAGCCTCGCCAAGGGGCTCCTTGGGAAGTGGCATACTCCAGCCTGCCCTCCTTCCCAGGAGTGCCTCAAGATGAAGCTGGCTTTCCCAGCAGGTATCCTGGCCATGAGCGCGAGCAGTCAGTTAAGCAAGCCTAAATTGCTACTGCTTTTTCTGCTCGTGTCTGGTTTAAAATATTTGTCTTTAAAAGGCATACTGGAAGTTTCTTCACCCAACTGAGACCAGTTACTCACACTTAAGTGAGTTAGTTAAGCATTCACATTGGCATTAAGGCAACAACAACATTATAATCTACTTGTTTATCAGTATACCTCATTAAAAGTAAGCAAATAATTATTTCCAAGGGTGTATTGCAGTCATTTACATTCAAGGCATGTTAATGACACCAGAGAGAGAGTTCATATGGACCAGGGAAAGGACCCGTCTGGAAGCCACATTGAGCCTGAGCAGAGTAACCAGGTTACACAGCAAGCCTACACTTATCAGCAAGGGTGCATTTGCTTCTGCTCAGGTGCCAGGGCAAACAGCCGGGCAAAGGCCTCACAGGCATCTGCCTCAGTTGCTTCAGTGAAGCTACTTGGCTTGCTTGGTGAGTTTTGACATGTGTATGCTGTTCTTGAAGACTACCTGGCTGAGAGGAACCTAAATAGTTCTGAATGCAAATTATCTCCTTTGAATACCATTCTTGTTGTCCTTCCTTGAGAGGACTCGGATAACTGAAGCAACACGTTGAGTCCATGATACTGCCCAGAATAGCTGAAGTTAGGAAAGCAATGCTGGCTTTGTTAACTTTCTCTGTGAATTCATAGCTATGCGAACAGCTTAGAACATAGCCCAGGGAACTGGTGCCCTGCCTTACAGAAGTCCACGTTCTCTAGGAGCAAAGCTATGGACAAGCATGGAAACTTTCTCTTACAGGTTTTCTTCTTATCAGGATACCAACTTTCTGCTATGAACACCATATGTAGCCTGGATAGCTTATTATGGCCTTGGGTTTAGTTGCCAGAACTGGGATGTCAGGGTGAGGGACTTCATGCAGGAGGCCTGGATACAACTCTTCCCATGAAAGGCAAGGGCCAGGGACTTTGATGGAACTTGAATTTCCCCATACGCTTTCATTCCTTCCTTTCTACATCTAAATATGTTACCGATGGCAGGGCTGTTTTAGAGTGTAGCTTAAACAAGAAATGTGAGTAACTGAAACCTAATACAACCCTGTCTTCTCAGCTGACACCACACAGCAGGAAGAGCACCTCGGCTCCTCTAAGAACATGGAAAATGTACATTCACGAATCCCCAAGTTAATTAAAAATAACAGAATGGAAATGAGCAATAAGTTATTTTAGGGCATTACCACAACCAGCATTTAGGATGAAGTACAAATATTATCGAGGAAGACAAGCTCACACTGTCTTAAAATCTGGCTTAGGACCAGTGACCGCAGTTATCTGTAAAAATAGTAATTGCTATTAACATCTGTCACCTGTTCTTCCTCTGAGCCTTCTGCTCAGTGCAGATTTTTTAAGAGATGAGTCAAATTTTGTCAACTAAACTTTGTTGCTATAGAGCCACTCACCTGCCATGGAGTACCTTGGCCCAGGGCACCTTTGGGGGCCATTTTGAAGTGGAACAAATTTGTCTGCCCAGCTCTTTCCTTCCCCTATATAGTTCTCTGCAGGTAGTGGAGTGTCATGGCTGTTTTCCAGGCATCCTTCTACGGGGATTTAACTTCAAAGCTCCGTGATTGATGAGGTATTCCCCCCACTATTACCCTATTAGGATGAATAGCTGTATTAATCAAAGGGTATTCAAACTCTGTGGTGAATCCCTGGCATTTGGAAACCTCTTATCACAGAGAAAGCCTAGATAAAGTGGGAGAGATTTCGTATTTTGATTTTTGTATTCTGCACTGGGTATGTCTTTATATTAGAGGAAGATCTTCACAGTGCAAACTGAAGGAAGCAGGTCAACTTGCCTCCCTATCACCAGTAACAGACAATAGAATAGTCCATGGATGATGTAGAAATTATGCCTACCTATGTCCTCGAGAATTTCTCTTACCAACTCAGGGATAACAGTCTTCCATAATACTGTGGGAAAGGACCTCAGTGCTTTAACATGTTTGGTAGCATGAAGAAGAGCAGCATAAGGGTATAAAAAGACATTTGCTCAGAGGAGAAGAGTATTCAGTGGGTAGTGGGGCAGAGGACACTTCCTCTGGCCTAATGAATTTCCACTTAATATTTTATGAAGAGCAGTTGCAATGTACCAGATGGAATTTCAGGTGCTGTGGCTGATGCTGTCGCATGGAGCTTACATAGCTTAAGCACATCACTCTGGGTCCATCCTCTCTCCCCAGCAAAGAGGGCTCTCTGCATTGCTTTAGTTATTTAATCGACCCTCCTGGTAGTAGCTCTGGTCAGGCTAAGGTTGAATTTTTAAAGTGATGAACCATACGTGGCTGAAGGGAGTTTCTACCTTCTCACAGCTGCATGCCATCTTCCCCACCCTGTGGTGAGCCAGATGCTGACAGCACCTACCACAGTCATCATCAGGCTTCAACAAGTGTCTGAAGGTCTGATAGGAAGAGGTTAAGAGAAAAAGAGTCCTCCCAGCCACGCATCTATTTCTGTGTATGCACAGTGCCTGGCATGGCAGTGACCCTGATCTAATTTGGCCTCTCTGTGGCAATACCTTTTAAATGTCATTACTTCGAAAATAAGGATGTTGATGTTTAAGGAACAAATGATCCCAGGCAAAATAGGATAGTAGATTTCATAAGGTAAGGGAAAGCTTTAAGGGTACGAGCCTGACATGAGTGTTTCTTCAGGGCAGAGGGTACTGGGACCTGCTGGGACCCCATGAGTCTGGTTCGCTTCCTCTCAGGTGGGTTTTCACAACTGCCCAACAAACACACATCTCAAGAGGATTTGCCTTTTCATGATCTTCACTTGAAATGAAGGACTCAGAAGAGAAAGAGATCCTGATGCCAGAAGGAAAGGGCCACCCACTCTGCAAATGGCCAGCTGTACAGTAACCTGAGTGAGGACCACTCCAGCCCCAAAACGAGCTGCTGTCTATCCCAGTGGTGGTAGGGTACTTTCTTTACTTAAAAATTTTAGTGGTGCTTTCTGTGATGAGAAAACATATCTGGACAGAAACAGATTAAAGTCCTTTTCCTATTTTATAATGTACACTGCAATGATTATATGAAGACAACTTTGAATAATTAGTCCCTTGGGACCATGAGACTGTGTTGTCCAAATCCTGTCTTTAATCCACCTTGCAACTGCAGAGAAACAATTCCAATCAGGCTAAAGGCAGTGAAAGGATGCATTTCATCTATATGTCATCACTTACTCTTGCTATATTTTGCAGCTATTTAATACTTTGCACTTTCCTTCAAAATGTTGGATGCGCTTATCCCTCTCCAGGCAGCTTTCCAGCTACTCTTTCCCAAGCCTGTAGCATTGCATGGGGTTGTTGTAATGCAAGTGCAGGACCTGTGTGTGTCTCAGTGGTGTAGACCACTTCTGCTTAGATTATAGGTGCTTCATTCTGCTCCCCATCTTTGTCTTCCAGCTCAGGGGGCTGTGTACCCCTAGGAAAACTGGTCTTACTATTAAACACTGAGGTAAAGGAGGCATTAAGTACCTCTGGAATTAAATCCAGTTTGTGGCCGGTCACAAGGGGTGTCCCCCAGGGCTCTGCACTGGGGCCAGTCCTGTATAGTATCTTTACTGATGACCTGACAAGGAGACCAAGCGCACCCTCAGTCAGTTTGCAGATGACACCAAGTTGTGTGGGAGTGTTGATCTGCTGGAGGGCAGGAAGGCTCTGCAGAGAGATCTGGACAGGCTGGATCAATGGGCTGAGGCCAAATGCATGGCATTGTGTGCCAGGTCCTGCATTTGGGTCACAACAACCCCAGGCAGCGCTACAGGCTGGGGGCAGAGTGGTTGGAAAGCTGCTAGTGGGAAAGGATCTGGGCATGCTGGTCCACAGCAGCTGAACATGAGCCACCGTGTGCCCAGGTGGCCAAGAAGGCTGATGGCATCCTGGCCTGTATCAGAAATAATGTGGCCAGCAGGACCACAGGAGGGATCATCCCTCTGTACTCAGCACTGGTGAGGCCTGACCTCATATCCGGTGTTCAGTTTTGGGCACCTCTCTACAAGAGAGACATTGAGGTGCTGGAGTGTGTCCAGAGAAGTGCAACAGGGCTGCTGAAGGCTGTGGATCACAAGTCTGATGAGGAACAGCTAAGGGAGCTGGAGGCATTTATCCTGGAGCAAAGGAGACTCAGGAGCGGTACTTTTTGGTTTCTGCCACTACCTGATGGGGGGATGAAGCAGGTGGGGGTTGGCCTCTTCTCCCAGGTAACAAGTGCCAGGACGAGAGGAAATGGCCTCAAGTTGTACCAGGGAAACTTTAGATATTGTGAAAAATTTCTTCACTGGAAGGATGGTCAGCCATTTGAACAGGCTGCCCAGGGAAGTGCTGGAGTCACCGTCCCTGGAGGTATTTAAAAGACATGTAGATGTGGCAGTTGAGGACATGGTTTAGGGGTGGATTTGGCAGTGCTGGGTTAATGGTTGAACTCCATGATCCTAAAGGTCTTTTCCAGCCTAAAACATTCTATGACTCTATGTCATAATATGGAATGCTGTCTCAAATTTTTTTTGCAAGGCTTTTTGCAAACTTCTCCTCTACCAGCTCACCTTTGTGAGTCATGATACCCAGCGGCTGAGTGGCACATAGTATTTGCAAGTGCTTAGTATAGAATTTCCCCTGAACCATAAAGCTCAAAACATATTCTGTGATTTGTTTTTTTTTTCTGGCCACACCCTGGGAACAGTCACCAAACAAGGCTTTAAGAACTCAGGGCAGGGATGTCTTTCCTCAGATGTATTTATTCAGAAGCTGGCACAACAAGGTTTTCAAGTGTAATTTAATAATTGCTTTTTACTAATAATTACCACCTGTACACTAATCATTACGTAGGATAACTTTAACAATTGGTTAGTCCAAAAGGTGCTGTTAATGTCAGGCACTCTGTTTACTCAGGGACTCTACCTAGCAGCCCTGTGGAGCTCCCTGGCCACGTGGCTGGCAGATACATGTTGGCTAGTCCTGCAGCTGGGGAAAAGCTATGTCAAAGCCTTCTTCCCCTGCCAACAGCAGGAATTGGCTGCTGGAGCAGACTGGACCAGACTCGGTGGCAGCCAGCTATTCCCAGCTTTGCAGCGGCTCCACAGTTCCAAACCATTGAAATTAAATGTCAGTCTGACTGAGTTGCTTACACCAGAAATGTTAAATTACAGTGTAAAGCAAACCTCCAGAAGACTTGAATTGCTTAGAGGGTAATTTCACTGTCTCTGGCATCCCATGCATGCTTCCATCATGGTTTTCATAATAAGATATCCTTGTTGTTTTTTGTTTGATTGAAAAGTGCATGCAACCTCCAAATAAAATAAATATGCACGTTTAGTTCCTATACAGGAATTCTGGCGTTTAATCTGTCCATGTATGTTAATATGTTTGCATATACATGGCCACTATGTGTAGCAAAGTGTGACTGATACATGTTGCCCTCAGAAATTTGGGATTGTCTAATTCAAGTTAAACTGCATTTTGGATTCCTGTCTGTGAAGCCCTGTTGCACACCAAAGCTGTTACCAGCACTAATGTCTCCTTGGTACACAGGGCTTCAAGTCAGAGGCAAGGTGCTCTCAGCCCAGACTGTACCTGCTAGAAAGTGTTACTGAGCCAGGCAAGGCTGGCAAACCTGCAGGTTGTGGCTCTGTCCTCACACCACTGTGAGCAGAAATATTAATTTGTTTAAGCAAAACAGACTAAATAAGATAGATAAGAAACCATGAAAAATTCTGGAGTGGATGATTTATTTTGACACCACAGTAGGAGTCAAGCACATCTCGACTTTTCTACATTTGTTCCTAGACTACCAATTAGGAGTTCACCTCCAGTGATGCTTAAGTGTCTTCTGTAAAATATTTACTCCAAGTTCGATCAGTTATGAGTGACTGGAAGGTATTAATGTGGCATTTGTAGCATTGAGTGAACACTCCAGCTCCAGCCCAGAAAGGAGCTTAAGGCTCATGCCACTGAGCTGTGATCTCTGGCCAGCCTGATAAAAAGTTTTTAACTTGTGTTGTGCCGAACAGTTGCTGAGCAGCCTCTGAGCTGGGGATGCAGCACTAAGGCTGCTGCTGTGCCTCATTGATTCCCCATCACCCGCAACCCCTCTGCGTGCCCATGCACCTCCCTTCCCTGTCTCAGGCAAGTGGTGTTTGGGAGCCCTCCAGGCAAGAGCTTTGTGGGGAGCAGGATATGCAGGTTAAAACAGTAAGCCTTGATAATTCTTCTCAAGCTCTCTTTTGGTTTAACACTGGCTCCCAGTGTTCATGCAAGGTGGGACAGGAGCAATGAAAGCCTCCTGATCAAGACCAAATTCTTCACTTGCTATAATTACCTGAACTAATCTGGCTTTCACTGCTCCTTTTTCTCTGGTTATGAATAAAACAGACCCTTGTTATGGCTGCTAAGAACAACTGCCATGAACACAGTTTTGTTATCCTTTGGCATCATTTACAAACCAGAAACAAAGTGCCTATTCTTACAAGAGAGAAGCACAGAAAAAAAAGGAGGGGGATGAGAAGGGATTCTCTGTGTCCTCAGAAATCAGGCTGAAGATGTAATACAGGGATTCCCTCACTGATGGGAGACTGGCATATTAGACCGACATGAGGGAAGAGGCTGACTTTGCAGAGGCTGGGCCTTGTGAGATTCCAGCTTTGTGATAACTCCAGATCTGTCTGGGAGATATTCAGCCAAGTGCTGTGGGCTGGAGGTACAAGTGTCAACTGATACTGTAGTTAAAATCATACAAACATTACCCCTGGACAAAAACCTTCCTAGGCTGGTATCAGCAAACAAGTGCAGTGAAATAAAGGTTAAGACAAGCTTAAGCTGATACTCAGAAGATGTTGTGGGCCATATCCTTCTTGGAAAGAGCTGCACTCTGACAGATGCATCAAAAACTCTGCTTTTCTTTATTCAAAGAAAAACACAGAAAAAAAGATTCTTGGAAAGTTATGGAAAGCTCTATGAGCCCCACAGGCTGGAAGTCTAACTGCAGTTAAATATACTGCATTTAACCCTAACTGCAGATCATAAAGAGATGCCTGTGCAGCCCACTGCAGGTACAGCAATAAAGAGAAAATGTCCCAGAGCCTGTGCACACCAGCCTGGGTGCTGTGTACATGTGTTCTGCAGGTGGTATTTTCAGCCCATCTTCTTCCATGTTGCTCTGCGTGTTCACTTTGGCAAAACCTCTAATTTGTGCATGAAATGGCCATTTTCTTGAATGCCGTGAGGCAATTGAATCTAATTTTCTAGTCTGAGGTTTCAAATGCTTCTTTTCACGAGGAGTCACGTCTGTGGGCAAGGGGGCTCAACCATGCAAGCACAGACTGCTGCACATCTGGACTGTGGGATTTGAGAAGCACCAGCAAAACAACAAACCTCACGAAAAGGCTTCACAAAATAGTGTGACCTTTAAATGGCAATATTAGTAATAGAAAAAATAAAGGGAAGGAAACAGGAGTCATTTAATTCAAATGGATTTTCAAATATAATGTAGTTCATTTAAAGTTAATTTCATTTAATGTTAATTTTAATTAGCTCACATCTGTTGCACACATCCACAGGACTGATTTAACCTGTGAACTGGGGCTGCTTTTCCTTGCAGTTCTTTACATCAATTACAAAATCCTACCACACTGTAATGCTACACACATAGTTGCTTCTTTTGGAAATGAGCAGGGAGAGGATGAACTATGCAAAATGGAGACTGGTCATGTTGCTTAACGTACAGCAAAAAAGACCTATAGATTCTGTGCTGACAAGAAAACAGCTCTGACATAAAAAAAACCTACCCAAAGCTATAATGCATCTTAATATTAGCCCGTGCAAAATTTTCTGTAGAAATGTGAAAGCCAGAAGCACTGGCTGAAAGATCATGGATCACTGATCTCTGCTCTTTCCTTTTCTGTATGCTTGAGACTAACCGAAGTCTGCTTTTCTCACTGGTTTGTGGTAAGTGAATTTTAAGACTGTGAAATTGTCCCCACTGGAAAATTACACTGAGAACTCAAAAAAGGGAGACTAAGATGCTTTTTTGAAGCCAGGTTAGATTTTTCAAAGCTGATGATCTGCATTGTGATGATTTTATATGGATGTAGTATTGCAGTTTACGGGAGTGTTAAAAGAACTGAGATCTGGATGCACTGAGTACCCTTAACACAACTCTCAAATGGAATGTGCAGCAATTTAAATTAATGAATCACTAATTTCCTGCTCTTTCAAAGAACTCTCTTTACTGCAATAAGACTCACAGAAACACGTGGACACATGCCTGCTTATTTAGTGGTGTGGCCTAAAAGTCTCTAATAGGACTGTTAAACTAAACAAGAACAAATATCTGACGCATTTGTACCAGTGATGGGCTTTGTTATCCCTGCAGCCAAGTGCTGCATTTCATATGCACTAGTTTTTCAAAGCAGGGCACCTAGGCAGACTTTCATGATCCTTAAAGGGAAGGCTTTGACATTTAAGAGATTTCCATTTCTTCCTGGACTGAAATCTAAGCCTGACAGACTCATGGGCTAAATTAATTCCTTAAGCCCTTGGCCCAGTGATAAAACTTATCTGAAGCAGAAAATGGAAATGTACAGTGTGCTTTATAGAGCTGATCAGAGATCCCCCAGAAAGTGCTGAAGCAATCAGAAATGAATGATCTGCTCCCATGGATAGGAAAAGTGGATGTTTTAATTGCATCAGTTATTCACCACCAATTATTTGTGAGAAGTCTTTTACGTCTGGGTGGTTGGGGAGCCTATCTATGCATGTTAAAATCAGCTGAGTTTCCTGTTATTTTTTTGTGAACACCATTAGCTGTGCTGATGGTTCAAATCAGAGATGGAGGAGCCTGCCTAAGTTTGGAGCTGGCAGCTACCATGTGGCTCCTTCTTTACTGAAACTCAAAAGAAACTAACAGTGTGGTAGGAATCTGATCCTTACTGAGATGGTCTTTAAAAAAAGGAAAACCAGCCAATCTCCTGAAGGAGATGATGTACAGATATATACTATATTTTAACTTACGAATACATTATTATGCAGCAGAATATAACACACACAGATGATGCTAACACAAGACATTTCTTTTTGTTATTCTTCCACTAAGGTAAGAAACATCTTTGTCTCTGACTGATCCATCAGCCTTTTCACATCCATTTCTACCCACACATGATGTGGTTTTGGGGACCTGTGTTTTTATTAAACCACTCATTGCTGCTGAGGAAAAGCAGTGCCCACCAAGTTAACAGGAAGAGAGCTCATCTCTCCTCAGTGCTTCTCCACCCTGTGGGGACCCCTGTGTAACTCCCGTGCTGCTGGATGGCTTTAAATGGCTCCGGAGGGGAGTTCATAGTCCAGGCTATTGCATTTGTGGTGTCCCTTACAGACTTGAGGCTGAATTTCTTCTTGGTTAACATTAACGGGTTTGCATGTGTTGACATGAGAACAGGATTTGACCTGGGAAACGTACAAGTCTGCTACCTGAAAGAGTGAATGTTAGTGTTGATCAATCAGCCGGCTTGAGAACATCATTGGCCATAGGTGAACCTGAGATATTTATGTGACATTTGGGAACAGTCCCTGCTTGGTGACTGCTGTGCCTGGCAGGGACCGTCCGCATCATTTCATAGGGAGCTGATTCCTACAGCACATCCCACCTTGTGAAACAGCCTGGACAGGCCTGGTATCTCCAGAAAAAGCAAGATGTCCTTTTCCCAAGCTGTTTCCTGAAATAACCTGTATTTCCTGCAATGCTGCTGTCAGCCTGCTGTGGCTGGCATGAAGAGCTGTTATCACACGTAACCCGTGTCTGAACCCCAAATCCCCCCGAGACGCAGTTGCCACGCAGCGATTTAAGACTCCTTAAGCAGAGCAGGAAGAGATCAGAAAAACAAGGAAAGCCTATTTGCAAAGCTAAAGAAAGACATCGTGTAGCTGGGGCGGGAAAAACAACAGCTGAGCGGCACCTGGAGGCACTGCCAGACACAGGCACAGGACAAGTAAAGTGATAAAAAGTCCCAAAAGCAGAGAAGCTCTGAACCTCTGCAAACATTTCAAGGCCTGTCAGCCCTGCCAGGTGCCCCTGACTGAGGGATGTCCTTCCAACACAGTGGGATCATCCAGGGAGAGGGGCTACAGATAACAGTCCTGCCTCAGTTTAATTGTCATTAAAACTTCTCCACAAAGTTATGAGACTTTGTCTCAGTTTCTGCTTCATTCCCAAATTTATCACTTTAGGAATATTACTGATATTGTCCTGTGCCAAAGTGATACATGTTTCTGTGTGTTTGCTATGGCATTAGAGCTGAATTGTAATGAAGTTTTTTCAATGAAAAGCCATAGTTGGACTTGATGATCTGAAAGGTCTTTTCCAACCTAAACTGTTCTATGATGAAATGGCAAAAATTGGCATCAACAAATAGATTCGGTATGAATGATTTTTTGCTGTGTTTTTAATGGAAAAAAAAGAGTTGCAGGAAAAGCTTGAAGCTAAAGAAAGGATAAATATCACCCCACTTATGTGAGTTGTCCCCTTCCTTTGAAGTGTTTTGGTGTTGGGCCATCGGTTGTGTATTGCTGGTGCTCCTCTGTAAGATACTGGATGTAAGGAAATGTATTAGGGAAAAGCTGTGTGACAGATGCCAGGGACTTTTGGCTCCTTAGCTACCTGCTCCAGCTGAGGCCACAGCATCTTTCCAGGCAGTCTTTGGGGACTCCGTACTGTGGGATGAGGCATTTTGCATCTTCCTTTCCAAATTCCCTCCAGCTGAGAGGCAATGCCTTCCCCAGTCTTGGAGCATTTTCCCTGGATTGCTTTGAAACGCCAGAGGTGTACAGAATTTCCTCAGCTAGTATGCTGAAGCTCCTCACACACAGCTTTTGGGGATCTCATGTGGTCAGGAGCAGCCTCAGCAATGTGGTTCCTCGTGACTGAGTCCAAGCAATATCCACTCCTGCTTCCAAAGGCCCAGCAGGATCAGAAGGACTTTTAAAAACAAGGAATGTGGCCAATGAAATATATACTTAAGGTTGAAGAAGAGGACACCCCCAGCACCAGCAACCTCAAAGGCAGTGGAAAGAAGTTGAGGGAAAGTCTCAGGCATCCGTCATCTCAGGCATCCATCAGGACTGTGCTTGATGCCATCTTTCACGCTCTTCTCTGTGTGGACTGAAAAGCCGTACAGCTCCCTGCTTCATTGAGCTCAAGCTCTGATGGGAGCCTGGTGAGATTTTAACCAACATCTCAGCAGCTCCAAGACATCTCCTCAGTACAGGAGAAGAGCTGCAGTTCTTGACAGAGGTGCCTAAAGGCATGAATTCAGGCAAGGATGTATGTTTGGTGGTGGCATGGCATATCCCTCTGCCTCGAACTGGCACACTCTCACTTTTCTTTTCTTCTTTCCACCTACCTGACTGGATTTCTCTGTCTCCCAGAGCAGTGAGTCAAGGAAGAGCGAAGCTTGTGGATGTGGCAGCCAAGAGGTTTCAGAAACAGAAGACAGGATAGAAAGAGTCCCACAGGTTCCTTTAAAAAGGAAAAACAAGGCAAAGATGCGGGGGGGGGGGGGGGCGGAAATNTGAGAGAAGGAAAAACTAGAGATTTTACAGTTTTAAAGCCAGCTGCTCAATCTGGTGTGGCCTGATTCATAAGCACTGCATGCCAGGTGTTGGCAATAGAACTTCAGGATCCCGTCAGCCAGAGAGTGGAAATGGTGGACAGGGCAAACATATGCTAAATTTCATAGTCAGCAAGTCAGAAGGCAGAACATGCCTTCCAAGATAATTTCTTGGAACCTAAAAATAACATCTACAAGACTCTTTTAACATCAGGCAATTTCTAGTTCTTAAAAACTAAAACAGCGTTCTGAACGTTGTTAATGGCAAGCCCATAGAATCTTCCATTGTTTAGACGTGAAAAGAAATTCTTACTGTAAAGACAGAGATGTATTAGACTAAGATGGTTAAAGAAATTCTAGAATGAGTCTCTAAATGTCATCTTGTCATTGTATCAATCATTTCAGGTCCTTGTAATATGCCACCTATGTTAGCATTTTATGCCTTATGATCAAAGTATAGATAGGAAGTATCTATTGATTTGTTTAGAATCTCCTACACAGCCTAAACCCAAGAAAATCACTCTCAGCTTAGTGACCAGAAAATGTCCCAGACTCATGTCCACGGTCCTGTGCACATTTACTCATCAGGAAGGTGGAAACAGTTGCCTTCGATGATCTCATTAATTAGGTCTTAGGCAAAAAATCAAGTTATCGTGGCACCTTGGCAAGCTCTGCTTATCCTCTGAGCCATCGCGTGTGTTCTCTCTTTTTGCAGGAACAACTGAAAAAAGAATGTGTTGGCCTGAATTTCATGTCCATTCGTGGGCTTCCCAATGATCTGATTAGTGTGTCTGAAAAGGCACTGCTCTTCCCCTAATCTGCAGCAACCGGCTGCCCTTGCTCTGTCTCTCAGCTGAATCAAGGCTCATCTAAAAACTAGAGATTCTACATTCCTCCAGGCTCTGCCACCCAGCTGCCGCCCGGATCCTCATCTAAAAACAAAATTTGTGCAGGCTCATCCTTGACCCTGGCACAGAAAACCCTGGCAGTCTCCTGGCTCCTAATTTTAATATGCTGGAGAAATTAACCCCTTTCCAAAGTACTAACAATAACAAATAAAAACTTCTCGGTCACACCATCAAAGTTAACAGACATATTGGCCAAAGTGACAGATGATAGCAATCTATTCAAACAGCCACCTAAATAAGACTGCTGAGTACATATCTATCCTCCTCTCTGTGAGGCTTTAGGAGTGGTATTTTACATGAGACTTGGCAGGGAATCAAAAACTGAGGACATGTTCTCCTTAGCTCTACCAGCTGCTAGAAGCCCCTTGACAACTCTGTAACAGCCCTTTATGTGTGTAAAGCAGACAACAGCCTCCATCAGAGCAAGACGTATTTCACTGCAGTGTCAAACTGAGCAAGCCTTCATGCTGCCACTTCATAGCACTGTCACTGTCTAATTTAGAAACCTTCAGCTCTAAAAGCTTTAGAATATGTCTGGAAACAGAGCCACAGACATTTCTCCTGCTGTCCTGAGCTGGTCTTGCTCGAGCTAAGGGGGCTCTGCAGGCTGGCAGCAGCTGGGGGAAGAGGACTCAGCTTGTGGCTGCCTCATGCAGCTTCTCTCATTAAAACCCATCTCCCACCAGGGCTTAAATTCCCTGTATTTCCTCTGGAGATCCTTCCCTGGGTTCTGAATCCAGGGTCTGGTGCAGAAGGACATCAAAGGGGTGACCAGGTTCAGAGCAAAGTGCAACCCATGCAGTCCTCACACTGCACATGGGCACTGGAACCTTCAGCTCTCCTTTAATGGGAACATGACGGCTATTATTGTGAATATATCCGTTGAAAGTACACTTCCAGACCAGAATGACTCCTTTTAAATCTGCGGTTATGTGCTCTCATCATCCACAACAGAAGCCCTCCCCCGGTAAGACTGAGCAGGTTGAAATAATTTCGGATTCACAGCCACGATGCTGGGGAGGGCAGCAACTCCAGACCAGGTCTCTCTGGGCCTGGAGCAGACACCCATTCTTCAGCCATGTTGCCTAATAATATTATCTCTCATGGGCTGTGGCGTCTCCCTAAAATCCACTCAAATTAATTTTTTCCTGGAACAGCTCATATAAAGAGATGCCAGATGATGTCAGAAATGCAGCCTGAACATTTGTCCGTACTATGAGTGCCATTGCGCCAAACACTTTTTCTGGGCAGAGACATCCACTCCGGTTCTGCCATCATCTATGCAAGATGTCCAGCACACCTGCAGGGTGGTTTTTTATGGACTAGAACAACTTTGAACGAATAAACTGAAGTGTCTGAAGCTAGCATAAAGGCTAAGCATATGGCAGGCAGCAAGCAGGACGCTTTACCATGGAACAAGTTTGTGAAAATCAGTGATTTACAGCTAAACAAGACAGGGCAGGGAAATGGCTTTACCTCTGGGACCCAGTTGGAGCTCCCTGTAGATGTCTCTTGGCATTAGACAACTGGTTCCCTTATTTTCTCTCATAGTGATCATAACTGCATCCTTTACTCCCCTGCTTCCCATGTGAAAACATTACTTAGAATGAGACTCAAATCTCCACGGAAATACTGAAAATACAGGTGCCAGAAAATGAGAGCTTTTCATTAGCAGTCAGTGTAGCCTTCATACAAAGTCGACTTTCATAGTTACTCTACCCCATGTAATTACACAGCAAAGCCTTGTTTAACATCTCACTACATAATGGAAACTTTCTATTTCAAATCAGACTAATGTTAAGAGTTACCCAGACATTTCAAGAGATAATAGCTGTAATTAAGGTGTTTCTAGTGATGGGCTCCTATTATAACGTGGCAGGAGATTCTCTGATAGTCTTGTTGGCTGCATTAGTCACAACTGTTTTCATTAATATTGATACTATTCTCTTACCAGACAAACAGAAAAGGAGATTAATCAAAATACTGTTCTGGTTTCCTATGCTCTGAACCCCTCTTTTGGACTGATGCTCAATTCTTAGCTTTCAGTTGGAATAAAGAGCAGTTTTTGTAAGATGTGCAGGCAGCTTTGCTCCTGTTATTTAAAGCAATATTGTGAGAACAAAGAGAGAGAATTATTTTTTTGAAAATCTGAAAATAAAGCACTGATGAAATTTAAATGCTACAATTCCTAAACATCTCATTTGTTTCCAATTTGTGTGTCAGTGATGTGAGATTGCTGGAGTGTGTTCATACTGGGGAGTGAGGTGAGCGTGTATATGTGGGTTCATTATCTTGGGGAAAAAATTGCACAGACCAAGGCACAACTGGCATGTGAGCAATTTGGGGCTGTGAGGCTGACTCAGGAAAATGGAGGCCTCCAGTGGCAGGTCCCTGTGATGATGGCTTGGGACAAGCAAAGAGTGTGTTGAGTTCCAAAACAATGGAAGAAAAGAGACCTTCATTTCCAGCAGAACCAATTAAGTTAAACAAGGGATGGATTTGAGTTAAAAAGCCCTATAAATGTTCATTTTTCATGGGTATCAGTTCTACACAGTCGACTGAAGCCGTCAGAGTCAGCTTCTCCTGAATGAAGGTGTCATGGCAAGTCATACAGATAAAAGCTATGTCAAGTACCAAAAATGAGAAGGGCCAAAATGAGCAGGGAGCATGACAGGAGTGCAGGGCATGATCTCAAACAACTCACAGGGAAAAGGGAAGGAAAGGAACAGCTTTGCTCTGAGGAAATTCACACATTGATTTCCAGATCCAGCAGTTTGCCAGTTAAACAAGCAAAGGAAGAAAACCAAGCATAAAAAGGCACATTTGGGAGCACCGTACATATTGACCACTACGCCTGTGATTGCTAAATGTGCTTTGGAAATACACTTATGAAATACGGTGAGTCAGTTAAAAGCTTATTTAATAGAATTGCATACTATGAAGAAATAGAAAACTGTGAATCCCTTAACCCCAGTTTTCTAAAGAAAAACATGAAAATACCAAGGGAAAACTATCTTTGCAAACATTTTTATTCACTTTCTGCTTTCAAATACTAGTTACCATGATGCAGCCTCCTAAAAAGTGAGTGATAACCACAGAAATTATTGCTGTTTTCATATATCTAATGGCAAACAAGGATTTTTGTGTAACCCTTCAAATGTGAAATCTTATCTTGTGTTTTGTACTTAGGAGTACCTAGAAGTACCCTTCAAATTTGCAAAATGGAAAACAGCTATAATTTATCGGAGGCATTGCCCAGCTTTTTATCTACAGGAGCCTAAAAGGTTGAAATTACTAGAGCCTGAGACTGAAGGACCTTGTAGATCATTTATTACTGAAGTGAAAATAATAATTAAACAAAACCAAAAACAAATGAAGAAAGCTCTGCAAGGGACAGGTCTTCTCTGCTAGAAGTCTCAAAATGCCTGCTTCCTGCCTTGATGATGACTTTCAGAGGCTAAAAGTTTATAAAACAACGTCTCACTAGTAATCACCTTGCTGACCTTTGTAATGTGGGCTCAAATCTCATTGCACCTGACCTTTTGTTTTGCTTAGAGGGGATCTGCAGCTCACTGAGGCTGTAGTCCCACTGGGCTGTCCCTTACGGTCCTTGCAAACAAGACAGCATGTATGTCTGTTTTCCTGCTCTCTGGTTTCTGGCCAGGACACAATTAAAAAAACACAAACCCTCATGGGAATGGAAAACTAACTAACAAAAAAAAAATCATAAAACCTCAGTCTCTGAGTTCTATATATAACCTTTTAATCCATGATTCCAAATTACTTCCTGCTAATGTTTTGTAAAATGCTCTTTTAAACTCACTTACTGGAGGCTATGCACTCACTTATTAAAAGCTAGTAAAACTAGTTGTGTGAAACCTCTGGCAAAATCAGAATTTAAAAAAAAAAACAATCACAGACTTGTACAAAAGAAGCGAAATACATTGTGACACTGACATCTCAAATTCATTACTGCTCAGTGTCTGTTGAATAAAAACTATTGGCTGTAGAGGATGTGAAAAGCATAGGGTTTCAATAAACAGGAAGCATTGTATAATTCTTTAAATGAGAGCTGTGGTTGTATAAAGCCTTTAAAAAATAATTTTCCCTTTTGGTTAAGAGTTGCTGTAGTTTTGGTGAGGCAGGACATGACATGCTTAAATTTATACTTTAATAAATAAGAAAAAGTTCTACTGATGTGAGTAGGATTAATCAGAGGGAAAACAGAAAATAGACCTGCTGTCACTGAGAAATACAAAGAGCAAAAAGACCCTACATCTATATGTGGAAATGTATCAAAGAGGAGGGTACAAAAATAGCTCCCATGTCCGAAAAAATAAAATCTGTAGTTTAAGAAAATAATAATAACAATTAGAATTATATAAAAGCTGAAGGAAGAGAGAGAAACAGAAGAATATGCTTAAAGGTGTAACTCTTTATACTGATCAGTCACATCCTACATCCTAATTGAGGTACAATAAAACAGTAGTTGTTGTTGTACCCTGCTAGATTTGTTACAAGTTGTTCAAAGATGATGATAAAGTATGTCTGATAAACAGCAGTGTGTGGGATTTCTCTGCTGGTGGTCCTGCACTCCTGCCCACAGCTCTTCCCTTAGAGGGGTGTGAGCATCCATGAGTAAAACTGCATCCCTGCTGACTTGAGGAGTTAAGGCTAAGGCCTGATTCCTTGTTTATGGTTTTTCTGAACCATTGTAAAGTGCTGTTACTGTGGTTGTGATTTGTGTTGCTGCCAGAGTGATAAAAAAGCAGTTTCAGAGTTTAAAGCCCTAGCTCCGTGCTGGGGTTAAACAAGCACTTAACACTTGTTTGGTCTGTGAGATAATCATCAGTGAAAATAGAAAATGAGCATAAGTTGAGCATGTTCTTCAGAGCTTTATGTAATCCGTGTTTACATCTCTATTCATGTTGACTGAAGGCAATTTCTGATTATTTTTTTCAAAACTGAGTATAATGGGAATGTTTCATTGTGCTGCCTGGTGCAGAAAACATAACCAGAAAGACCCTAGTAGTGTCAAGTGTGGGTCTGTCATATGTAGGAGACAAAAATTGTGAAATGTGAGGAATTTTTGCCACCAACCGTTCCTCCACAATTTTCTCTTGAGAAATGAAGAAAGAATTATATGGGTATGGTAGTGTAGGTATGACACTTTCTGAATACTCAGTCAAAGCCTTTGGAATAGGGAAATATGTGGCACAAATGATGCTGTTGCTATCAGGCTCTGAGGTTACACTCATGGCTCAGGAGTGATAGGAAGCTTTAAGTTCAATAAGGGTTACAAGAACCTACCAAGTCTAACAGATTTTACAAAAACCCAAGCATGTGTAGGAGCTTTGCTCTCATCAGGCTTCTGTCCTTCCAGTTTTCTAGTTTATTGAAACCTTGTAGGTTATTTCAGTTTGGGTCAGAAGAGAAGTGTTCTCCAGAAGTGATGTTACTCTGTGGTTTCATCCTGAGGGTGACATTATTTCCTGGTGTGTATGGTTTCCCCATGGGAAGGATCTACCATGTTTCATTGCAGATTTAAACCCCACAACTGATAGGCATCACAAAACCTCTTGCCATTTGATGCATCCTACATAAAAGGCTACTATGTACAGTCTGCCAGCCTGTGGCAGATGGCTTTCTGTACATAACACATAAACTTTGATGTTACTGAATTTCTGTAATTGCCATTTTATTTCTGCACAAATACACTGTCACCCATCCAATATTTTAAATGCACAAAGCACAACGTTCACCAAAGTAATGACTTCAACATGACAAATAAAGTGACCATTAGAAACACCTAATAGCTGCACTCTGAGAGCACTTAGGGGATGCTTTTGAGGAGGTGCTTGTTCCTATCCTAGAAGAATGGGCAGGGCAGCGTCTCATGAGGGCAGAAGACCAGCAGCCTCTTTTCTGAGCAGCTCATCTGCTGGTGGGCAGAGACATTGCTAAGGGGACCCACAGGTGGCAGCAGCAAGTGAACACCACAAAGGAGTTGGTGGAGCGAGGAGGCCTCCGTGCAAATCTCACTCTCCGGCCCAGCAGCACGGTGCCTCAGCTCTCCACCACTCCCACAGCAGCACAGACACACTTCTACGAGGAGCAGCAGGCAAATCTTTCAAGGGAAACACAACCACAAACACTTTCCCAGCTATGGGTTAATTTTCAGCCCGAGACACAAAGCTAGTTCAGATTTCTGAATTTTCCCATCCTTGTTCACATCGCAGTGGTTGAGCAGGATCTGGCGGAACTTGTCCAGGTCCACCCCGCTAATGCTGGGCTGCAGGCAAAGAGAAAAATAGTGCTGAGAGAGAAAATGGCTCTGGATTTCCCCAGCTTGTAAAGCAGCCCACTATGTAGCAACTGGGAAATCCACCCAAGGAAGAGTGACCAAAAGGCCCCACATCGTCTCATATGCTATGGGGAAGCAAACAGAAGACAGGGAAAGGCTGCCCTGCAGAAGCAGAAGGGACATGGGACTGTGAGTGACTGTACAGAAACGCACCATGACTTTTGTGCTCAGTCAAGGCCATCAGTATCTGACTCATATAAAAGAAAACTTCAGAAAGTTGTGCAATGCAGATCCCTGCTCTACCAGACCTGTGCTTTCATCTGGTTTCCTCAAACCTGCTGTGCAAGGACTAATGTGACATTTCTGTCACACACTCCTATTTTACAGGCTAGTCAGCAATGTAAAAATACCTTTTGTGGATCAAGTTCATGTTGAAGACACATTTTATAGGCTACACAGTCTCTGTATGCTCCTAATGCTGTACCGCCTGCTCTGCTTTCCCCTTTTCTCAGGAGGGGATCAAATTCACATGTACAGCTTGTGGGTTCCAAGGGCAGTGCTGATGAAGGCCCTTAGGCAAAGTACAAACTTCCCTCCTTTACACACACTTGCACACAGCACAAATCCAGCCTCCTGCCCATCCCCACACCCTTCCCTGCACACTACATGGCCAGAACACACACATGCAGCCATTGGCACCCAGCTGCCGTTCTCTGCTCTCTGCTGAATGGACGTGGCAGCATAGACATCCCTGTGCCAGCTCACATTGTGCGGAAATGCAACAGCTCAGGCTCAGAGGAAGCTAAATTTCAGATTCTGTTTTGGTCAAAAGCTCTATCTTGGACTGCATCTGGAAACTCAAGATAATCCAATGAAGACAGAATCTTCTGTCCATCAGAAGCTGAAGCAACACACTGGGTACAGTATTCTCAATTATAAATAGACATCAAGTAATTTTCAGTTGTAGCCCTGAGATGAACTAATGAACCACAAGGTCATTCTGGTGAGAACTACATCCACAATGAAAACAAAAGAAAGAAATTGTGATGACTCATCCATATCAACACAGTTTGTCATGCGGTAACATCTGCCTAATTCAGAGTATGAGCCAGAATGGATCTTTTACAATAGAGGTGCTGAGGGAAGCTGTATTAATTTGTGAGGCAAAATTTCTGTGACATGTTGAAGTGCTGTACAGTATATATACTGAGATGGTGACATTCCCTTCTGCTGATGATCAAGCTAAAATTTGACTCTATGTTCTTAGTAGTCTCTGTGTACGTAGCATTTCCAAAAGCACTGATCTTTAAGAAATACAGAGTATTAAAAAACAGAGCCATGAAGATACCTTGACCAGTTCCATCATGTCTTTGACAAACCCATCCACTTCTGGGCCTTCAAGTGCTCCTGTTTTACTCTGAAAGAAGGAGTAAACATCAAAACTCCCCAGTGAGTCAAAACCACTACAGTGTTTACTGGTCAGTACCACCACCTGGTCACCAAGCTTTGTAGCATAAAGTTCATAGAATCATAAAATGGTTTAGGTTGGAAGGGACATTAAAGATCATCCAATTCCAACCATTCCACCATGGCCAGGGACACCTTCCACTAGCCTGGGTTGCTCAAAGCCCCATCCAGCCTGGCCTTGAACACTTCCAGGGACTGGAAATCTACAGCTGCTCTGGGCAAACCTGTTCCAGTGCTTCACTACCCTCACAGTACAGAATTTCTTCTTAATATCTAATATCAAGATCCCTTTGTTTTCCCCAAACCATCTCTTCCCACCAAATGGGAGCAACGTCTCCCACCACCCTGAGGGAGTTGTGTGACTGCCAGAAGAGGCACTGAGTCAGTCAGAATTGCTGATGTCTAACAGGCAGTTAAGTGGTTGTGTCTGTCCTGAGCCAGACTCCGTAAACAACCACGGGTTCAGTATTGGAAGGGGGTTTATATTTCAGTGTGGTGGTGATGCAGGTCCCAAACTGCCAGAGACTGTAAAGGTTAAGCCACCACCTCCTCTGCCTCCCCTGCATCTCCTGCAGGAAAACTGCTAATGCAGCAGCACTGGCCATGGCGATGGAGAAAGTCAAAATGGGTCCTTGACACAAGATCTCTGAGCATTGCTCCCTCTGTCCCTACTTTACCCCTCCTAATCTGGCATCTGGGCTCATGGGCCATGGGCTTGAGCAGAGCTGCCGCTCCTGAGTGACTCCAACAGCACCCAGCAGGAGGAAGAAGTCTCAGCAGCATGTGCTAAATCTGTCCTTTACAAACCACAATGGAATGAACGGCCTCATGGGACTCACAACGTCGTAGTGTGCAAAGATCTTCTCAAAATCTCTCCTCCTTTCTTCCGTGCTGCAAGCCTGCATATAGAGAGGACAAACAAATGAAAAACCAAAGCAAAAAATTCAAGTTTGGGCCCAGGTCATCTCAGCTGAGAGAGACAGGATCAATGTATCAAAAATTAGTGCTACTTACATCCATTTTAAATTGTAGAAGGAAATTTTCCTGGAGCGCCAGAATCCTGAATGGAGAAATTTAAATTATGATCTTTTCACTTTATTGTCTGTACACAAACTATTCTGAGCTCTCCTTGTTTGTAAAGCAAAGGGATGTTAGATTAAAGGCCTATAAAAGAGAAAATTGCCTGTGGGGTTATTTAAAGAGGGCTGTTGTGGGAACATACACCTTCCTCCCTGTCTGATGGGGCACAGAGGGTGCCCCTTTGGTTCACCACAGACCTGCCTATTAGCACCATTGCTTCTCCCAGAGCATTTCTAGTGGTCCTGCACAACAGAGGGTATCAGCTTCCAAAGCAAGAGCTACCAGACAATCATTCCTCGTAACTGGATTACTGTGCTGCATTAAAGAAAGTGGGATTTATAGCTCTCTGTTGGAAGGAGACTTGGTGGTTGTAAAAGTAAAGGACAAAGTAATACCGGCCTGTGCACCAAGACTGGAAGAATTCCTCTCTTTTCATCTCCTAAAGCCTGTCAATCACTGATAAACCTCTCTCCAACTGCTCTGCTAACCCTGAGGTTTCTAGAGCCCGTGACACACGGTATGCTGAGTTGTGTCCGCACATGGAGGGATTTGGAGTCTGAGAAATGTGCTGAGACTGGAGGAGAGCCTCAGATGGCCTGGTTCCTAAAAGGGAACTGTATTTAAGAGAAAATTTTAACAGCACCTGCCTTTAGATATTCTCCACCCTGCCTTGGATTCCCCTCATATATTTCATGGTCAAAGGGAACTGCTGTATGTACTGCAGTTATTCATGCTGGCAGATCCCAAGCAGAAAGTAAGAGTGGCAAACCAGCACCTCTCCCCCCTCATCCTCTAAACTGGTGTTTTAAGACTGCAGCTGCATGTTTAAAGTCCTGTTCAATCAATGCACATAGCTTTACAGAGAGAGGCATACTCTTTATCTCTAGGCAGTGAAAATCATCTAAAAGCCTCTGAGGTATCAAGGACAGAAAAGAGACAGAGGCCCATGACTGAGTACCCAGCTTCATTCACAAGCATCTCACCTTGGCTCTCCAAATTCTTGCTTACTGCCACTGCCAAACTCTTTTTTGGTGGCACTTTAATTATTCAAAATGCAGTAAAATTTCTTTGCAACCCCTGCTGCACATAATGATGAAAAATAAATGCATGTCTGTGACCCTGCTGAAAGGATTGTCATCCTTCTTTTGGAGAAACAGAGCAACTGGTTGCTTTGCCACCTCCTGGGAAGCACCTCAGAGGTAGCACTGATTATGCCAGAGCACACTGATGTTGTATAGACAGAGCAACTGGCATTGCTCCTGTCACTGGCTCTAGGTTCTCAGATTACTGCAGTGGGGACCATGTGTTGGAGAGGTGAGATCAGAGCAGATTTAATTCAACAGGAGGTAGAATTCAACTGCACATCCCTAGAGGGAGAGCATCACCTTGCGTGGATCTACCATTGTGAGCTGAAACACCCCATCAACATTATTAAATCCTACCTTGCTAGGTCATTCAGGTCCAGCCGTCCATCTTTGTTTTTGTCAAAGATTTTCATCTATAAATCAAGAAGACAGAGAGAAAATAGATGGGCCGTGAGGAGAACACACATACCAAAAAAGCCAATATACATTTTGCTCTGCCCTGTGCCCTCCCGTCTGCTTGCTCAGGCTGCTTGCCCAAACCCTGGGTGGTGTGGCATTCTGTGCTAGCACCAAGTGCAAGGGTGGAACAAGGGAATAGCAAAACTCACCAGCTTTCTGACAGCAACAACCCAAAGCAATCAAATACCAGCACTGCTCTCTTCCTGCCTTACGTAGGGGTAAAGCAGGTCTGCAGCAAACACCTTCAGAAACTAAATACTGACATTGCCTTGGCCCTGAAAAAAAAATGCCAAGAAAAGGGGGAAGCTTCTAAACACTTCCACCTGGTCTCCATCCTTACCTTTGACTGTTGCTGTGGCTACTGAGCAGCTGAGGTGCAAACGTCACCTTCTAATCGGCATTCAAGTCAGGATTTTACACCACTAAAGCTGTGAGGCTTCCTTGGCTCAAAGCCTGCTGTCAGAATGCACTAATACTGTGAAGAAGGTTCAGGCTGCCAACATCAAGAGGTTAATCCGTGTGAATTCAAAACTTATCCTTTCCTTTTCTCAAACAGCATCATTTTGATGAGCCATCACAAAAAAACCCAATTGTTTGTTGTATTTGGTTCTGCATTTCTCTTCAAGGCACAAAAAAGGGTATGTTACAAGTAAAGGGGTAGGGGGGGATGTTTAATGAGTTGCAAACCTGAATAACTCATGGCTCAAAGTTCTAGAAAATATATATTCCACACTTGGGGGTGGAGGATGAATATTTTGCTATGACAGATTACCTTTCTTTGTCAAATAGTCAGTTAAGGAATATGCATTAATCTTACCTTGATATAACACATTTGCTTGTTTAGTGGTTGTGCAGAGTAATTGGTTCACTACAGATCTTTTGTGTATTGCACAGCTGCTGGAGAAGGCCCGGACCGATCCCTATCCGACAAAGCTCAGAGGGACAGAATTATCCCCTATGACAGCCTGAACGTGTTGGAGCCAGCTGCATGTCCTGAGCACTTCCCAGCAGTGGAGCCAGGGCAGAGCCTAATAATCATGTGAGAAAAGGTAGCATCTGGAGAGCTGCAATTTCTCAGGGAGACTTTGCCTGTTTTGTCAGTTTTGCCTCTTCCCTGCCCCTTGCTCAAGGGCAGCAAGGACAGCGAGTCCATGGTAACCTTTTATTGGACCACATTTAGATAGAGATTCTGCAACAGACTCTATACCATTAATTATTCTGAGTATTTTACGCTTCTGAGGTTTGGGTGGAATTTTTGAAGAGGCATTTGGTATGGGCTCACTTTTCCTCCCACTGAAAGACAGTATGAAAGTCCTATGAATGACTGAAGGCCCATATTGAGATATTTGGAAAAATGACATCATGAGAGCCATGTGGGTGTTCAGTGGCACAAGGAAAATTATTTTCCCATTTAACTGGCCTCTGCCAAACATGTGCTCTGTGCAGAGCCACCAAATGACAGAGGAAAGAGTTCTGAATCTTCTTTTGCTCTAGAGCTGGAGAGACGAATAAAGCTGCCAAGACATCCTGAAGACTTCTCTCTGCTTGCATCAGTCCAAGTTGTCCCTTTCCAGCTGATCTAACTTCTTGCATGCTGCTTCCTGCCCCATTAGCTCTCCCACAGCAATATGGCACTTTTTCCTGGTCTCTGCTGGAGCAGCAATGGGACAAGGCTGGAGGAAGGGATGGGAGCAGAAGCTGCCTTTTCTGGTACCACCAAAGGGAGAAATGTCCTTGCAATGACAGCCTCCCACTGCCATCAGAGAGATAAACCTGAGCCTTCAGTTCTTGGCTGATAAAGGAGTTATTCCGCAGGCCATAGGAAATGATTAATGTTCTTTCTAGAAATAAATCATCCCAGATAAGATTTTAAAAGCCTCTCTCCAAATAGAACATCAATGCCTAACCTGGTTTTGTCTGTTGTTTCAGGAGAGAGAGAAATACCCCTACTACTTCACTTTTGCACACTCTACACCACAGGTAACTTTGCAACATCCAGCTTACATCATTGCTCTAAAATATGCTGCCTAAAGGAAGCTTATGGAGACACCCCCTATTTAGACGGCTAGAGAAAGTACCAGCATGTGGGTGGTGGGAATCCCATAGTCCTTGGGCTCTACAGTAACTTCAGTGCTTTTGAAAATATCACTCTAAATCCCTTGGTTTAGGCCACCAAGGAGCATATAGTTACCCACATGGTCTGCAGGAACTCAGCACAAAGCCTTGCAGCTGCTGTGGTGACAGAGGACAGCATTTGCTGGGAAAGGAAAGCTTTTGTTGGGAAACACAGGGCCCAGCTCTCAGGGACTCTGCTGCCAGGTCAGGGCAGATCTGGCTGAAGGCACTGGTCTTTCCTTCATACAAAGATACAGTGTCCTTACCGAAACACACCGAGACTTACTGCCTTTAGCAGTCTTTGTCCTTCACTTGGATTTTCCTACACATTTCTGAGCTCCTGAAAGTGTGTTTTATTTTCTCCCATTTCTGTCTTGAGACTAAAAATCGTTGCTTCAGCCTAGACTTCAAATTCAGATGTGTTTTTCCCTCTGTGATGCCTCAGAAAAGCAAACACAGAGTTTCTGGGAGAAGTTCAACTCTGTGATCACAATGTCCTGATCTCCATACAAGCTTACAGGTAAACACCACGGTGGCAGCTTATGGGACCAGGACACAACTGATGGTTTCCTGCCCAAGAGCCAGACGTGTGGCACAATTTTCATTTCACATAGGCTTGTCTGAGACAAGTCTCAAGTTTCTTTTCCAGTGAAACATCTCCAGCCTCATGTCCTTTTCCAGGGAATAAATAAATAAGCATCCTAGCATGGCTGTCCTTGCCTTGGGACTTCATGTGTCCCGCCTGCCCTGCATCTGCTCTACTTTGCAGCATATTTTCATGGTTTCAGAAGTTGCAAATAACCAAGAGGCTGAAGCGTTTTGTGCATCCTTAATGAAACAGGCTAGATTAGAGATGGTGGTTTAGATGTGAAAGGCTTTCTGCTTCATTATCAATTTTGTGAGCATATGGTTTTCAACCCTACCCATTTCTGAACCCTTTACAATATTCCTGCAGCAGAGCAGGCCCCATTAAAACACATTTAATAGAGAGATAATAAACTCCTTGGTGGATTGCTTAATGAAAGGAAACATTCTTCTTTTGCACCCTATCTTTCAGCTTGATATTAAACTTTCAGTGGCTGACCATGTCTATTTACAGCTAACCAACTTCCCTCCCTGACCTCCTTCACTCAGCTCTGCAAGAGAGAACCTTTGTGTTTTCTATTTGTTTGGCCTTTTTCTGCCACAACTACTCTGAACACAATTTTCAAACATATGCAATATTTTGATCATCCATACCAGTCAACAGAAAGGAAATAAAAGTCTGTCTGGAAGAGCTAGGCCAAGCTAATTCTTGGCCAGTAGCTAACACATGAAAGATGGAAAACATGTAGGGAAGAAGGGCCAGTGTTCACTGAATTAGTTCAGGTACCACAGCTAATAAGATAGACCTAATCCTGTTATCTGGACAAATGAAGCTCATGCATACCCACTGCATGGCAATCGTGTGCTGTATTACTCGGGGAACAGCCTGGGGAAATGCTTTTTAATTAAACTTTCAAGTTTCAAGCATGTGAGTGTTTGATCTGATCTGCTAATTGTGTGCGTGAGTACACAAAAAATGACAGAGGGCACCCACCCCATATGACAAAGCATACATCATGAGAGAAGCAGATAATTGAAATAGTTATGAGGTTGTTTCTAATTTAAACTTTTGCCTTCACACACCATCTTGATATGTTAAATTTGATGGATTTTCAGTTTACACTCTTGAAAGGTATATTTATGCTGCCAGGCTGATATGAAACATCTCAATGTTGTTAAGGACAAGGTCTGGCATGTTTAAATAGCACTCAATTTTACTAAAAGCTCTGTTGCATCTAGCAGTATGCTTTATAAAATGATGCATTTGCTTTACTGTCGTGCTACCTCAATGTTTTAAAGTGTTTGCACAAATTAATTCACTGATATTTTAATGGCAATGCACCAAGGGCACACCCTCTGTTTGTTTGAGTGTACTCTGAGGCAGATAGAGAATATGTAAGAGCTTGGTTTGCAAACAAAAGTTGTTATGTCTCCATTTTTTTAAAGTGCAAAATCAGAACTGCCATCGGCTTTTAATTCAGCAAAGGAAATATCTCTGCTTTCCCAGTCCAGTGCTATAAAGGCCACTGAAACACCACAATATGACAAACATACACATTCTTCGAAGAGCAATATAAGACTATAAATCTGAATTATTTTCCATGACAGAGATAAGGAAAGTAGTTAACAACCAAAATAAATACTTCTGTGATCAGGAGACTCACTAAAACCTGCTTTTATCCCTTCTCTGGTTCTCTTTCTTTGTGTGTAAAAAACAGACACTGAGAGAGTCAGTTTTACTTGACCTTCTACTCTCATAAAGATATTTAAATATGTATATCACGGGCACCTATACCTATGCCCAACAGCTGAAACAAAAGTTGGCTGGGGAGTACAGAAGTTATTGAGACTCTATAAGACAGGCATCAACCCAAGGGGGAGGACTGCCTATGGCCTCTTTCTTTAGAGAAGGACAGGGCCACAAAGGCATTTGCAGAGTGGCAGGAGGGCCCTGTGGCCAGCAAGTTACCCTCAGGACAAAAGCTCAGTGCCCTGCCCAGCCAGACTGCCTGTGTCACACAGACAAATCCTTTAGCACAGGATTGCTAAGACTGTTTTGATTCCTAAGAGACCAAGGCATTATCTTGTTGGGGTTTTCAGAAGCCTGCAGGCTCCTGAGTTCTGTTGGTTTTGATCTTCGGAAATGAAGTTTGAGCTTAAATGGGATTTTCTGCTTCCCTTGGCTTATGCCACAGCAAATGTGGTGCAAAACTGGAGGTGGCAGCACCACTGGCATTACATTGAGAAGGGACACAGGAGGCAGATTTATGTTCATTAACTGTGTGGGTCCTTTCAGCATCTTTACAGAGTTGCCTGGGAGGGAAGTCAGCACTGACACTACCAGGAGAAGGGACGAGCAAAGACTGCTCCTTAGGCAACCAATCTTGTAGGCTGTGCTCCACTCCTACTGTATTTCTAGAGCTTTGGGAAGTTTGCTCAGTGTGTTTACAAACATAACAAATTCTGTTTAGGTTTCTTTTCAATACAATAAATATTTGTCTTTCTATTATTACACCATTTCTTTGGTGGTCATAAGAGACCTTGTTAACAAAGATATGCTAGCTTGGCTAGTAAGATGTTAAGGGTCTAAATCATCCAAATTTTCTGGGCTCGGGCTTTTATTTACCTGCATAAGCACATTGGCATTAGCACTGAGCACAGATAGACTTTCACAGCCATGGAACTGACCACACTGAGACTCTGGCATTATCCTGGCGAAGGGGATGGGCAGCAGCCACAAAAACACCAGAAATCCCCCCAGTGCACAATAAAGGTCCTCCACAATGCATACTTGTGGACACAGACCATCCTCAGGGAGAAGCCAACCTCTCTCCCTTTGCACTGAGAAGATGAGGAACCCTCAGCTGCAGGCTTGTGTGCTCAGGGCACATACCTCAGTGCCCAGAAGAATCTTTGCAAGTAAGCCCAGCAAAACCCTGGTGTCATTACAGCTGGGAAAAATATCTATTCTGACTTCTCTGGGGTTAAGATTTCATCCTCAGTCATCACCATCTACAAGCTTTCAAATGCTGTACTTTATGGCCAATACTTGTTGAGTTATTAGTCACTGCATTTACATTATTGCCTCTCTAGAATATTAACCTGTGGTGGGCAAAGATGGAATGCTGGCTGGGCAAGAACTATTGTTTACATTTTACTGAAATATAATAATGCTCAGATTAAAGGAGTTTTTCATGCTCCATCTGACATTATCAACATAAGGCAATGCAAAAAGTGAATGTCAGTGTTGCAAGTATGACAGTTTCAGCAGAATACATAACTTAAATTGCTGAAGTTCGACTCAGAAATGAGCTTGCCCTGCATGCAGCTTGTAGACATTGGGATTACAAACTAGAAGTAACATGCTGCTATCTGGGAAGCTGTGGACTATCAGAAACCATATGTTAAATCTAGTTCATATCCTGGCATTTACAATATTCTGCTTAAGTGCACAGCTGTGTGCATGCATGGATAGGGAATCTGTCGCTCAGAAAAAAATGTTGTCAAATGCATATGTGAGATGGGTATTTCTGAGCTGAAACCTCACCAGGATGCAGAAACCTACTAACAGCTTGACCTTGGGGGCTGAGGGGAGTTGGGAGGGATTAGAAAAGGTTCTTCTACCATCATCATCCACAGTGTCCTCATCATGAAGCATCACGGGGGCCAGTCTTCACTTCTCCAGCTTGTGTTAGTTCAGGAAGGCAGAAAATTCTCACCAAGCTATTTAAACCCTCCATCCATTTTCAGCTATGCTCACTCTGTCTCCCAAAGCACACTCTGCAGGACCCCTGGGGCCTCTTCTCAGGAGGCTCAGAGCAATACCAGTTCAACCGCCAAGCACTTGCTCCCTGCCAACAGTTCTTGGTCTGTGCCCACAGGAAGGCAACAAACCTACGGATTGTTTCCAAAGACTCAGAACTGCAAGTGGGTGCATGTAAATAATTATTAATACACACTTAATGACTATTAATACAAATATGTATCTATGTAGGCATGAAAAAACCAAGAACAGTGCCTACAAAGGGGCTTCCTTAGCACAGCATTGTCACTTTAATTCCCCCATGAAGAGTCTTGAGGACTCAAATGTTCTTTTGTGATTTTCCCCAGTGGCTTTAGTGCTCTTTAAGATTTGATTTAGCAGACTCATGGAGCTTGTGCAATGCTGATGTGTTCACTACCTGTTTTCCTTACAGGAGTTCATCACTTGTACATCAAATCCGTGATCTATATCAGTGTTCTCTGAAGAAAGGATGTCAAGGTCACAAGGAAACAGAATAGCCTCTTAAGAAGCGGCTGCTACGCAACCTGATAAAGTGATGTTCCTTTCCAGAGACGACCAATCTCTTCCAAAAGAAATACTCTCTCCCTCTTCTCATCCTTTTTTTTTTCTTTTTAATGTGGTATGAGATCATTCATAGCAGCACAAGGGGCAAGAATTTAGCATGCCCTGGTTGGTTGATATGATATCTGTTCCCACTGCTCACAAACTGCAAACACCCAGCACAGAACCATAAAATGCTGCCTTTATTTTTTTTTCCTCAAGCCTGGACTAACTTCTTTAAAATGATAGTTTCTGCCTTTTCCCCTTTATCTCTATCTCCAGAAGGCCCTAGGGTCCACTTAGGATATCAGTAGCTGCTTAAGATGTGTGCAGCCAGCTGTGCGTGTACAGAAAAAACAGCAGAGATCTGTATATTCCTGTGGAGACAGATGGGTTTACAGCTCCTTGGGACACAGCTTATTTCAACTGAATAATAATTACACTGGCCCTTGAAAGCCCTGAGTTGGATAGATGGGCCACCCTGAGAGACACTGTGTGCAGCAGAAACAGGTCCTGGTCCCAAGGACTTTGTGCTCTAAAAAGATAAAACGGTGGGAGCAAAGCAATAGGGGAGAGAAATATATGTCCAGTCTGCAGTATAGGAATCACTGCTGCTGGTTGCTAAAGATACAACAGAAAGTCTGTTGTCAGGAAAAAAATGGATGGGCCACTGGCCCCTTTATCCTAAACAGCAGTGATGGTAGCAGAGTCCAGTGGCAGTGGGACTCTGCATTCCAGCAGCTCCTCACTCCATGTGGAAAGGAGAGAGAGGAAGTGAAGGGTTGCCATTGTCCTGGGCCTTGACATCAAACCTTTGCTCCTTGAGTGACTTCTCCCTCTTTAATCCAGCCCTGCAAATGCAAGGCTGAATCTTTGCTACCTCCTCGGAATTTTGCCTTCTTAATTCAGATAAGTTCCTATGCAATCATTTGTGCAGTGTATCTGATGCTATAGGATACTGCCCATGTGGTTAATTTGCCATTACATACAGAATTCATACCCTCCATTTTGTTCCAGGATATCACAGGATAAGATTATGCCTGTGGTAATTTCACACCCTGCCTTAGCTTTTGGGGTCAGGTGTGTTTATAAACATCCTTGATCTTCAGCTTAGAGAAAGGAATTGCAAGGAAGAAATAATCATCTGCCATATCCTCATTTTCTAATAACCATTAACATCCCTGATTCTTTTGGCATTGCAGCTTGGCAAACCTTTGTCCTCAGGAGCTCGATTTGCATTTCAGATCATAGATTTCCCTAGATATACAAAGCATCCTTTTTCCCAGATCAAATCTTATCTTCTAACATAGAGACTAAACTGCCTCTCTGGAGATACAAAGCCCTTCTACAAGAAACCACGAGTACAGAAATCAGACCTCCTGGCTCTCAGTCCCAAGCTGCACTGATACCTAGCTGTGTTGGGGTAGTGGAATCATAGATCCTTCTTGGGAAATTAAAGGGAAGGGAAAGGAGTTGGAGGAAATGAACTACCCACTGTCTACAAGCTTCAGATCACCTATTCCCCAGCACCTGATCAGAGATGAAGCACCAGGGATGGAAACCTTAATGGAGCAGAATGAAAGATATTTGCTACCAGCAAATGCTACCAAAAAGATTTTTGTCCTAGATGTAACTTCTGGGCTTTTACTGTTTTCAAGCTCTGCCAGTTGGAAAATAATTTGTGCAGCTGGCATTCCTCTCTCTTCACTGTCTTATAAATATGAAAAACAAAATATACAGTCTTCTGTAACAGTACAGTTTCTCACATTTCTCTAAAGGGTCACATTTCTAGGCACACACACACACATTGCGCATACATAACACGGTATTGCAAAATATGTGGGCAGCTCCTTGTTTGTTTGCATACCAAGCTGGGTTTTAGGTACAAACACAGATTTTGTGCCAAGAAACAAGGCGGTCACCTCTGAAAACCATTTAGAAAATTGCGGTGATAGATGTCTGCTAGTGGAATTCAAATTATACCTTTGAGAATGACATCAGAAATGAGATTTTTTTCCCTTCTTTTCTTGTTTTTAGATGTTTAGATATCATAAGTTGCTCTGAAATCCAGGTGACTGATGCTAAACCCACACCAAATATTATGTTGTTGATTGCAGTATAAAAGCTATATTGTGATAAGCCAGGTGGAGACTTGAAACTTTCAACCTCTCAGTCTTTCAGGGAAGCAGCAGAGAGCTGGCAAGGCTTTCTGGGCTTTGCAGAGCAGAAAAATCAGATAACTGCATGTCTTGAGATCCAAAGGATTTGCTGAGAGGGAGAGAGGGAGGGAGGAAAGGAGGAAGTGAAAGAGCTGGAGATCTGGCTGAGGCTGAACATATCCTGAAGAAGGATGAACCTCACCCGTATTTAAAGGGGTTTAGAGCTCAGCCTGATTTGGTGTAAAGTTGAGCTCTTTTCTCATAGGAAATAGTTCAACTCTTAGCAAAAAAAATATTTGAAATGCCTTCACAGGCGATGTCCAGTGCTAAGAACTGTTAGCAGCAGTGTGTGCTAACTCCCCTCGGAGATCTCTGATACACCTTTTAAGAGGGCTTTTATGGCCCTACAGACATTGACCCTAAAGGAGATTTTAGGCTGCACTCTGATGAAAACAACATTAATTTTATCTTTTCTTACCATAGTATCAGTATATTCTTCCAGCTTTACTTCAGCAACCATCTTGTTATGCTGCAAAAAGAGATCTCGCAGGAAATCCTGTAGTAAGAAAAGAGAAATTTTACTCTCTAGAGTAAATTCAAGAAATAACAGTAGGAAATTCAATTCAAATTCAGCAGGGTTACACAAATCTAGTTTCACATTCCTGGTTAGTACTAGTGTCTTCAGTTTGAAAAAGTTCAAATTTTTTTAGCTGAAACATGTTTTTTTTGAGCAAATTAGAAAATAACCAAATTTCCCCAGAGTAGGCGTACTGGAGTGAGTCCTAATAAACTCCCAAAATAAGCAAAAGGTAACATAAGTCCTGCAATACTTGCTAATTGATCTCAAAATATTTGCCATTCAGCAAAACACTTAATCCTCTTATATCTTTGCTCGGACACAGGCTGAAGCCACACACTGATACTTCAGCACATGGTGTGCAGCCCAGGGATGGGGTTTTTGTGCTTGCTGGCTCAAAGTGTGAGTTATGGTTTCTGAATAGGCTCTTGCCTCAATAGCCTGAGCTTTAATGAGAAATCAGTGTTCAGAAAATCTGCAGGTTCAGGAGGAGATTGTGAAGAAATCCCATTAATAAAACACAATGCCTGTGGCTCCGTTTAGCTGGGAGGGGCACATGTGCAAAGCCAAGGTGAGGCAGTGGTTGTGGGGCTCACGGGATGCCTCAGGTCACCCAGACAACAGGGGTCATGGGACAAGGCTAGGGGGAAGCAGGACATCAAGGCCAACAGCAAACCATCCTCCCTCCTGCAGGGCCCCTGAGAACATGCCAGAAGGCACAAGTCCTTAAACTCACTATGAACAACCCAGAAATGCCATTTGTCAACCACACAAAAAGGCAGCAAATCGGTAAAGCCAATGGAAGGGCTCTCATTGACATCAGTGAGCTGTAGGTCAAGCCCAAAGAGATTTGTTAGAATAACTTACTTTGAGTTCACCAGCTGAAATAAATCCACTGCTGTCAGCATCGTAACTGCGCCAGATCTGAACGGGGATAGATTGATGCGAGCACATAAATATTGCAGCTACTCATCTGCTCAGTGATAGATTGTAAAGATTCAAAGCAGAACTTCCATAATGAGCAAGTTATTGCATTATCCAACATTTAATTAATCATAGATGAAATAAAATAAACTTTTCACACAATAGCTTTTACTCACACTTGGATGCTGTACATGCTACATGCTGCTATCACATGTTTAATGCAGACACACTGTCTATAAAACGAAGACAATACTAAGAAACTGCTTTGCATTTCTTACCTAATTTGTACATGCAGCTTCTTTTATTGCTCTGAGTCAAGGCCATACACAACAGGCCATTGATCTGCAGAAGCCCCCAGCTTGTATGTGAAACGAAAGTAACCGCATGCGGTCTTGGAAAAATTGAAATTCCATGTTGGGATACTTAGGGGCAGAGATCAGAAGAAGAGTGCACAAAGTTCTATGGACTTGTTGACCCAACTTATGCAGGTTTCCTCTCCATGTCCTGATAGTCTAATGTTTCAGGATAAAATGGTGCTTAAAATGTGGCTGCTCTACCCTCTTGGTCTATGCTGGGCTGCAGGTGAGGAGCTGCAGGGGTGAATTGATGAGTGGGGAGGTTTTGCCTGTGATGGCATGACTGATAGGTGGCTGAGAGTGTTTGTAAAATGTCATGAGCTCTCTGGGTACCCTTGGTCCAGTCCTAGGTACCACACCTCTGTTTTGCTGGTGTAAATAATGTAAAACCTTCTCTACCTGAACAGGTCAGAACATGCTTTGCTTCTACAATACCCATCTATTTCCCAGGCTGTGTTCTGCAGAGGGCAGAGGGGTTGGTGTTGAAGAAGCTGGTGGTGTGCAAGTGGGAGGAGGCAATGTGGAGATACAGACCCGCATGAATTCCACACTGTTGTCCAAGGGAGTTTCCCGTCGGAAAAGCAGTAGGAAGTTCTCGTCATCCGGCAAGATCATATTTGCAAGCTGGGTAAAAAACATTTTAAAAAAATCCCCACACCAAAAAATAAACCCACACCATGAGAGTAAAGAAAAGAATAAACTTGTGTGGCTGCTGACCCATTACGTGAAATACAAGTTTGGCACGTTTCTCCCTTGGAAATAAACTCCATACCAAAAGACCTGGCTAATGTAATACTCCTTGAGTCACATCCTCCGCATCCAGGATCTATCTTCCAGATCTCCCAAGTCTGCTACTGGTCTTAATCATAGAATGATTTGGGTTGGAAGGGACCTTTAAAGGTCATCCAATCCAACCCCCCTGCAATGGGCAGGCACATTTTCAGCTAGATCAGGTTGTTCAGAGACCCGTCCAACTCGACCTTTGATGTTTCTAGGGATGGGGCATCAACCAACTCCCTGGGCAACCCCTTCCAGTTCTTCACCACCCTCTTTAAAAAAAAGTCTTCCTTAACCTACTGTTAATCTGCCATCTTTCAGTTTAAAACCATTACCCCTTGTCCTATTCCTACAGACCCTGTAAAAAGTCCGCTCTAATTCTCCATCCTTCTATAAAAGAAATCCTGGGCTGGGGTTGGGCAGAGATACCTCCTGGATTTGCAAGCGTCCATCTGTGTTGACATCATTGACAGACATGAACTGCTCCTTCATCCTCTGAACTTTTTCTTCTGTGATGGTGCTCTGTCATGGGGAAAACAACAACGGCATGAAAATTGCTGTGGGCACTAGAAGAGCCTCCTGGAGGAAAGCTCTCCTCACTCACAGATACTCACCAAGATCACTGCATCCTTACAGTTGGGGGTAATGCTTTTAAAAGCCCTCACACACACCATTGTGGATGAATTTTTGGAAATAAATCCTATGCATATCTTTGTAGCTACTAAGCTTTCAGCTGGAAGACCAGTGTTTGGAGACCCAAAAATAGTTCAGTGACACCTGCTTCTTTAGCCAGCTGTTTCCATTGTATCACTGGGGTTTGGTTTTGCTCAAGTGTGTGTTATAGTGGTTTCCATCCTGCTTGTTTTCAGCTCGTGCTTTTCAGGAAGATATCCTTATCCTTGAATGACATCTCTGCATTTCATTAGATCATCAGCCTTGAAAGGTGTCAGTGGAGCTGGATCGTAGCTTATTATTGCCTGTCAGCTGATTTAAGACCTGGCACCAAGCCCTGTCAGTGTTTCTGTGTTAATAGCATAGAATTTCAGGCAACTGACATTCCATTTCTATCTGCTCAACCCCATAATCAATTTATACATAGTGAGGAGTTCTCTGGACTTGTCAGGTTATGTGTTTCGACAGGCATCGCTGTGATAGGTGAATTACAATGCTTAGGTTCATCAGGCATAGTTTCTTTAGCAGAAACCATGAGGGTACCTGCTCTGACTGGACTACACAAAATACAATTTCCTCACTCTGTGAAAAGGCCTCCGGTCACATGAGCTTTGTGGCTGGGCTGAGAAGCTCACCTAGTTAATCTTTCCCAAGCAATTAAGTCCTATGTTACCCTCAGCACCCACACTGAGCAGGTCCTGGCTTCTCTCCCAGCCATGTGGGAGGTGGCTCTCTGTGAGAGGGGAGGGGAGGGAAGGAAGGAAGAAGGATAACCTACACTGGCTTGTGGCCTACTTTTGTAGCAATTTCTACAAGACAATAAATTAACTTCTTGCCAACCCCCGAATAAAAGTCCTTCAAAGTTTTTATCATCTCTACAACCAAGTGGATTTAGGACTACAGCTATTCCTTCCTGAGTCTTCTAACCTAGTTTCTCATTCTTTCCAGCTGCTATGGAAGCTCCATTAGGTTGTACACTCCCTTTTTTATTACTGTGACACAAGACCGTAAGTGACTTTCCCAAATTTACTCAGTGCACAGCTCCATGCACTGCAGCCTTTGGGCTGCATCCTTGCTGTGTAACACCAAGGGCTGGCAGATCCCAGTTTGGGGATGAAACACCCAGCAGTGATCCCACAGGGATGCATTCCAGGTGGCAGGCCGCAGGAGGGGTGGCTGAATGGGTCCCAGGGCATGGCTGCAGGATCCTCCTTTCCCATGGTGGTGTCCAGAAAGTCCTGTGGGCTCGGGTATTGAGGGCACAGCATATCACTGAACACACACATTTGGTTTTCTTTCCCCTTGGCATTATAACTCACCCTCATGCTATTTAAATTGCCTTCTGACAGCACCTTGACACTTTGAGACACCTCCCAGGATTTAGGCAAGCCTATCAGTTGCCAACTTCAATAAGCTTGCAAAGTACTCTGAAATGATCCTCCTCCGAGCCCAGTAGGATGAGTTATTTCCAAAATGATAATCATAGCTGATATTTGAAAAGTGTGCTGTGCATTTCAAACTAGTCATTTGTTAAAATGCTTATTGCTCAACTTGGTGTCAGCTATTAATCACCACTTCACTGAGCTTTCTGTGGCAGGGACACTGTTACCTGCGTAAAAATAGGACAGCCCCCTTCTTTTTATAAGCTGATTTAAACTATGGGATACATCAAGTAAATGCCTGGAATACTTACAATATTTATGCAGCTCCAAAAGCTTTTAGTCCAAGGGGTTACACTACAGTGGATTTTTCAATTCGGACAATCTTTCTCTCTTCATAAACATTCTACTTATGAAACACAACTGGTAATAGTTCTACCAAAACCCAGCCTTTACTCACAAAGAATAAATGATACTGCACAAACTGGCTTTCCCAAGATTCATGTTCAAGACAAAATTATTTCTATATTACAAATTTTTACACTAAGAACAATACACCTTGTGTTATGACTATTAGGTTTCAAAGGGGACCTTTCTGTTTTCCAAAAAAAATCCCAGAAGACTGAAAAAAAAAATAGATCAAATAAGACATATTCCAAGCAGAAACTAAGGCTGGGAGACCTGGTTTCCAAGATTAACCTACTGGTGGTGCAATTAGCTTGCTCTAAATGGCTTTCTATTCCAAAAACATTTAAAAGCCTGGAAAACCCCCACAGTTTACCTGATCTGCTCTGCTTGTCCAAGCAGGGGCATGAGCTGAAGACTCAGCTCACCCCACCAGCAAGGAGGCTAGGGGTGCACAACAAGTTGGGAGGGGACACAGCCAGGACAGCTGACCCCAACTGACCCAAAAGGTATACCATACCATATGGTGTGGTGCTCAGCATATAGAGCTGGGGAAGAAGGAGGAAAGGAAGATGTTTGGAGTGTGTGTTTGTCTTCTCAATTCAGAATGATGGAGCCTTGCTTTCCTGGAGATGGCTGAACAGTTGCCTGCCTATGGGAAGTGGTGAATGAATTCTTTGTTTTGCCTTGGCTTGTGCCCTTGGGTTTTGCTTTACCTATTAAAACATCTTTATCTCAACCCACGAGTTTTCTCACTTTACTTTTCTGATTCCCTCTCCCATTTCACTGGGGAGTGAGTGAGTGGCTGTGTGGGGCTGCCTGCTGGGTTAAACCATGACATAACAAATAACAGCATACAAAAATGTGCCTCTTGTCCCATAAGATGGAACAGGGGGAAATGGCTTCACAGCAAGTAAATGTCTGGAGCTGAGCACATCTTTCTTTATCAGAAAATGCTGTCTTGATTATGTTGCCTGTCTCAAGCAACAGATCCTTAAGCAGTTTCAAAGGTTTGCAAAGCTTTCCCTTTTGTGAGGGTTTAAGTGAATGCTGTTGCATCCTTTCCAGTCACTGGCTGTACAGAGAAGCCTTTCTTGTAATTCCTTGTTTTCCCTGGTGCATGCACCTCCCTGAGTTCGTGGATGATGTGTGGTTTTCAAGGGCTCACTGCAGCCAGGAAAGAAATTTTTACTACTTGCCATGAGGAGAAGGCCATGTCATTTTTATTCTTATAAAAGAACACAGTTTAAAATATTGCCGTGACTTTGTTCACATATTTTTCAGGGTTAACAAGTAAATTTCTTACTATGGATGTTCTTCCACAGAGTTTTACAGAGAAAAGCTTCTGTGCTTCAAGTTGCCATAACAAATGAATTTTCTGCTTTCTCCTTTCCATGTCCATTCTCTGTCTTCCCTTTTGTGAAAATCTCTTAGAAGTATTTAGCATCACAAAAGTAATCTGGCTTTTAATAGTGTTTGTAATCACAGAAAGGGCATGATCACATATTTTTTTAAATTTCTACAGCATTTAATTTCTTGGTCATGGCTGGTTATGATTGTTTGGAAACCTGGCTGTTATCTTGCTTTGTTAATCCACTCTTTTTATATTGTTGCACTCTTTGCCTCATGCTGAGTAATTAAATTTTTGCTCCTTAAGGGATTAATGTGCTTGGCAGAATTTTGCCTTGATGAAAACACAACTATGAGTCACTTGGTTTGGGGGGCAAAAAGTGAATGTATGGAGCACTGCAGAGCCTTTTCTATTTGATGAAATGGGATGTCTCATTTAATTCCTGCTGGTCAAGACAATCCTGTAATAAATTGATTTATTTTTCCTTCTTGACTTGATTTTAGAAGCAAGCCACTATATTGATTAGGGTATAAAAAGAGATGAAACTTCAATCAAGTGACTATTATACCCTGTTTCTTGAAAAAAAACTCAGAGAATTGTCTGAAAATGCTGGCTCGAGCACATGTGTCTTCTAGTGTTTCGGCCAAATATGATAGAAAGGCCAAGGGTCCCACAGATATCGAGTTCCTACAAGAGCTATGAAAATAAATTGTGTCTGCCAAGAAGGAGAGTTGGAAAACATAATCAACATCTATTACTGTGCCAAAAGCCACACAGTACAGATATGAGGCCAGCAAGGACCAGATGAGAGACATCAGTAATGTACACTTTGACTTTAGAAGAAGAACCTTTCATTTTTGGGCCAAACATTTCTTCATTATAAAAACTAATCTCATTAATGACTTTGTTACCCCCATGCAGTTGTAGGCTGGATTGCCTGCATAATTGTGGGATATCACCCTACATCTCCAGGGCAAATTTCTCCTTTGGGCCAATCTTGCTCAGTTAACTTCAGTGCTATCACTTGAGAATTTGGCCCTGTACTTTGGTTATGATTTACTGTACTCCTGCATGCGACAATAAATTACCACTTATCCTGTTGTCCCGCATTGTGTTTTTGGTTCCTTTTTTAACTCTCATCAGCACAAATGTGGGAATGCTTTTTTCCCGTAGTAGACACCAGCATCCAGCAAAGGCTACTGCAGCCTTCCTTGTGCCATCATGGCTTTGTGGTTAGGTTTTGGATAGTTTCTTTGTTCTGTCCTTTCTGCTAGGCTGAAAGTTGTTTGACATGCATTTGGGTGATGAAAACAGATCGTGTAGTTTTACCATGGGCTTGTGGAGTTTGCATTAAGAAATACCTCAAGGCATTTCCATGCCTTAATGTGGAGGAACAGGAATAGGAGCTGGCCAGGCTAATCAAGGCTGATGAAAGCCACACCTATTTGGCAATAATCAGAATGATAGAATCGTTTGGGTTCAAAGGAACCTCAAAGATCATCCAGTTCCAACACCTTCCCCTCGACCAGGTTGCTCAAAGCCCCATCCAACCTGAACACTTCCAGGGATGGGGCATCCACAGCTTCTTTGGTGAACCTGTTCCAGTGCCTCTCCACCCTGACAGGAAAGAATTCCTTCTTAATATTTAAGTAGCCAGGATTGCCTGTGGGTTAGAATTCTGAAATATTCTGGATGTGTATGCAAGCCGATTGCTTTCCGCTACGGGCCTTCTTGCTGTTCACCTGCTGGTCACCAGAGACCTTAGGTCTCTTGGGGTGGTAAAGCACAGGGGAAGTCTGCTTTGGATGGCTTTGAGGCTGGCTGATATTTTGGCCATTACACTTTGCTTGACTAGCTGTTGCATTCCTGGTCATGCTAAATTATACACATTATTTAGACAGACAATGCAGTGTGCAAGGCAAGGATGAAGTGCAAGAGTAGCTGGAGGGTGTTTCTATTCTTTGAAAGTAAAAAGCAAAGACAAATCCTTAATGGCTGTTCAGAGCGAGCTCCAGAGGACTAACTTCAGTCCCTTCCAGTCATAACTATCTATGTGGTTTTCAGACAGGAGAGATTTAAACAAGGCTAATACCTGTCTTGTCTGATCAAATTTATACTTCAACAATTTTTGTGGTCTCCTACAAACTTACAGTTAGATCAAGGCAACCATCCTTTATCTGAAAGTCTTCTATCTAACTTGAGTATCATTTAAGCAAAGTGAAATACCTTTCTGAGAAAGCCCTATGGCAATGTGCCTTTCCCTCCATATCTGCCCAGACATCATTGCTTTTATGGAAACTTTCAGTAATCCAACCCCAAAATTTATAGCATTCATCTATAAAACTCTTATCTAATTATTATGAGAATATACATAGAGCTTCATTAAAACCATAGAAAAGAGCAAGCAAGGAAGATCCTTAATGATCTTGATACAGAAAGAAAGATGTACAGGAATATAAGACAGAAATGCAGGAGCTGTAGTTCTTATTCTAATAAAATTACTTCTTTGCTGCTGAAAGAAACTGTCCTTTCCACTGAGATTTCACCTCAACATAATAAACTTTGAGGAAATGCATGGAAAGAGGTGCCATAATGTAGAAGAAAGAGGTTTACGAAAGAGTAGAAAAGAGCCCAGGCAGCTCATGGTAGCCATGCAGCAGCAGGTTGGAAGCTGGATGCTCCAGTTGTTAGAGAGAAGTCACAGCAGTGATAAGAGAAACAAGTGTATAATGCCAGCAGCTCGAAAATGTAATGCTGGTTGTGAGGCTGAATTATGCACACCTGGAAACTGAAGGGATTTGTTTACGACTGGGATAGAATAGAATAGAATAGAATAGAATAGAATAGAATAGAATAGAATAGAATAGAATAGAATAGAATAGAATAGAATAGAATAGAATAGAATAGAATATTCCAGTTGGAAGGGACCCACAACAACCATCTAGTCCAATTGTCTGACCACTTTGGGGCTGGACAAAAGTTAAAGCATGTTGTTAAGTGCATTGTCCAAATGCCTCCAGCAACCACCCATTGCTGGAGGAGAAGGGACAGGAAGCAGCATCTGAGATTTGATTGGTTTACTACAGGTCTACCTTTGTTACAAAGTTTTCCTTTTCCCCCCACAACTGTTGATGATTCAATAAAAGACAATGAATTGGCCTACATCACTGGATGCTATTTCAAGTTTCTTTCCTTGCTCAGAGTTATCAGGAAGAGTTGTGTCTCTCAGCTTTCCGACAGGCTCGTTTTTGCATTGTTTTCCCAGCTGCTCCCATCCCCTGGCATTTAGTGTCAGCTGGGGATGCCGCAGAGCAGCTGGGAAGAAAAACAGAGCTGAAGGACCACAGTGGTCATTAAGAAAAATAACAGCTTAGAGAATGCAGGCTGAAAAAACATAATTACGAAGCCATTCTCTATTCAAGCAGAGACAACTTCCAGTGCTGATAACATTATTTATCACTTTTGTAGCGCTTCAGACACAGTGACTAACTAATCCTTGTGACAGATCTGCAAGTTATGCCAGTATATTGCTGTCTCCCCCTTTTACTGTGCAAGGAAACAGAGACATTAAAAACCCAAAGGAGTAAAGGTCAAGATGAGTGGTACAGCAGAGAGATGCTCAGTCCCAGCTCACCGCTTCTATCACAGAGGATGCTTTCTTTCTGTAGGATGGCAAAACCAATGCAGAGGGGGACCTTTACCCCTCCTGCTATAATCACAAGCCTGTACAATATAAATCATGTGAAAAAGAGAAAAATGGCCCAATGTTGTTAGACAAACTCATTGTACAAAGGTAGTAGAGACCTTTGTTTAACTTGGTGCTCAAGTGATCCCCATACCCCGAGGAGTGGGCAGAGGACTGCTCTCAGCTTCCCAGGACAAAGCTCCCCTTGGGTTTTCTGCCACAAAGACAGCCTGCTCTGCCTGCAGCCTGCCATGTAGTTTTATCCCTAATACTACCAGAGTGGAAATGTTGCCAAAAATAGGCAAGAAGACTAGAAGGAAAAAACCAAAAGCACTTGAGAGCCTGTCTGAGCACCCTGAAAGTTAGTGAGCCCTGTCTTCCAGAATTAGCCTGTTTCTTCTATTTAATAGGAGGAGAGGGAGTTGGTTCTTTCTCCATTCAATTTGTGTTAAGCTATTTATTTTAATGGCAAAACTTAGATAGCAGAAGCAAAGGAGATGCAAACTGGATCAGGGTGCAGAATTAAGCTGGAGTCATCCAAGCAGGGACTTCTAACAAGCAATAAAACTATTATTGATTTCTTAAAGCAGGGAGTTAATTGCTAGAACACCCTCATTTTGCCAGCCCTGTGTCCTGATAACAAACACAATGTAATGGAGTTCACATTGGTATCAGCAAGACAACAAAAACTGCTCTAACACATCAGATTTGCAACCCAGCTGGTGTGACGTTGGTGTGATGTGTCCCAGAGCATCATGTGAGGGATGCACAAGGGCAGCTATGAGCTAGAGTGAGGCTTGGAGTTTCTCTCGACCTCTCATCCTCAGGAAGCTGCCTGCAGCATGAGATCCCTGGTTAACCCTCAGTTTTATCACCATCAGCTCACTCCAGAGAGCCCCACTTGCAGGTCCCACTGCAGCACTGAGCTCTGCAGCCTCATTTTAAATGTCTCCTTCAACATCTCATGTTTGCTGCTGCTGAGTTTGCTTGAGCATGCTTTGTGTTGCTGTTTCAATACCCCAAGACTAGCAGTTCCCAATTTCATCTTTTGTTCCTGGGCAAACAATCATGAGCTTTCTGATTTCTCTCTAAATCAGCTTTTCTGTGTCCCTAAAGATTCTTATTACTGAATCTCTTTTGATTTGTTTGAAGTCTTTTTACGTGCCTATCTGTTCATCTAACCATCCATGCTCTGAAAGACATTTCTGCAGAAACTGCCAATATTTCAATCCAAATTTACTTGCAAATTAAATAAAAATATGCTTGAAAAAATGACTCACAGCTTCTATTTTTTTATTGTAGCCCTAAAGATCCAAGAATACTAATTGGCTTGTAAGCACAATTCTGATTTTACACTTGATACTCATGAATTTATGCCTTTTATCAGCTACCTTTTCTCTCTTTGTTAATTACTTTTTGCTTAAAGGAATTGTTTCACCTCTGGTTTTTGGCACACCCTCTCTTTCCACTTGGAAAATGTTTCCTCCTTTTCCTATCTGGGCACAAGCTATGTAGTGAAAATATTAATATATTCTTTGTATATATCTGAGTGCTGGCCTGAGCATCAGGATTTCTCCTTCACTGATGGTGACACTCGTAGGCAATGTATGACCTGGAGGTAAGAAACCAGCCCCTGTAAATTGTAGTGCAACTTCTGGTTGTACGGAGATGCAGAGACTGAGAGAGGGGAAATGCTTCCAAAACCAGGAAAGGAAACAGGGGTGAAACGGAGAAACACTGTAGAACCAGGTCTGGATCTTAGAAGCAACACAATTGACTATTGTTTGGCTTTTAGCCATTTGCAGCAATATAGACATAAGCCTTTTTCCTAAGCACCATTTAAAATTAATGACAGTATATTTGTTAAAAACTGACCTGGGAAAGAAACCTATCATATTAACAAAACTAATCAGCACAGGCTTGAACAAATAAAGTGTGAACATTGCCCTCCCGCTCAGCCAGCCAGGCTGTGAGCCAGTGCTTTTTCACTTGTTTCTACTCAGCAACAGTAAATGACTTTCCACGCTGCCAACTGGCCCCTTCAGCTGGTGCCAACTGCGATCTCCCCCCAGCCAGTGGCTGTTGGGCTGGAAACAACTGATCAAACTGCTCAGGTGGCTGCATTCGTTGTAGTACCTGCTTAAATGCCACCCTGTTGCCAAGAGAAAAGCTCTTTACCTCAGGATTGCTAAGGAAGTCAGCAATCAGGGAACAAGAAACACAAATCATCTCTCAGTGTAACTTTTTTGCTTGGACCTGATGCGCAACTGACGCGGCACAGTACTTACTTCTGGCCCCAGTTTCTCCAGGAGATGATGAAAAAAATCGTCAAGCTCTTTCCCTTCTATGTAACCATTGTCTAAACAAAAAGCAAATATATTATTGGTCAGGGGTACTGCCCGAGTTCCAGGAGCTGTGTCAGGGGCTGCACGCAGGTAGCTCAAGGCTTCACGGTCAGGATCTCAGCTGGGGCTCTGCCTGCCCCCTCGGGGGAGCCCCATGTCCTATTCAATTTCATCTGTTCACTTCTATGTGAGGGCTAAGCACAGCTGCGGGGCTCCCGTCAGAGTTCTCCTTACAGAAAACTTTTCAGAAACAAAAAATAAACCCCCAAACTGGGACCCAGAGAGAGAGCGGCAGATGAAACGGGGAAGTGATGAAAAGGCAAAACTTTTGAGGTGAAAAGGGGGATTTACAGCTGTGATATTCATGGTAAGGAGGAAGAGAGGGGCTCGAAAACACCTGCAGGACCTCGTGGGGGTGAAGCTTGGACATGTCGGCTCCATGTGCAGCATCCCAGGCACCCACACTGCTCCCACCCTCACCCACACCCGGACGGGCACCCACCCCGGCGGTCCCGNTCGAAGCGCCGCCAGGCACCGAGGAAGGCGGCGGCGTCCAGGCGCCCGTCGGCGCCGCTCTCCATGGTGCTGCTGCCGGCCCTCGCCCCTCTCCCGGCGGCGCAGCCTCTGCCCCGGCCCCGCCGCCGGCCCCGGCTTTCAGGGCGGCGGCCCCGCCCCGGGGGCGGCCCCGCGGGGGTCGCGGGGAGAAGTCTCCCCCTTCCCGGGGCTCTTCCCACCGCCCTCCCGCCCGCATCCCACTGGGGTGTGCTCGGACGCGGGTTGTGGCAGGACGGAGCTCAGCCGTCGAGGCGGGCTGGAGCAGCCCGGCGCCGCAGCCCCTGCTTCAGAAGAGCCGTGCGCCGCTTGCAAACGACCTTTCAAGTTTCAAACCTCCGCGAACGAAGGCAGAAGTGCTGGAGGGAAATGTGAGGCTTCAGAGAAGTAGTGGAGTTTAAGGGGAGAAAAGGGAGCTTTCTAAAGCTTCTAACTCTCCTCCTCGGTTTATGAAAGCAGAGCAGCAGCAGGCAGAGTTCTCTCACCTTGTCATTCCTCGCAGCCATCGGGAGGGTTTCCCTCACCGGAGCGAAGAGCCACAGGACAAAGATGTACAGAAACCTGCATCGTCTTCCTCCTATAATACTAATCAAACAGAGAAACCGTGGGGCTCGAGCTCTCCGTGCTAATAGAGCATTATATTCTTCATGGTCTTGCTTGGGATTAGATTGATTTGAATGTCACCTGTGTATTCACCTGCAGTGATTTCAGGCACCTTGGGCTGGGCTGTGTGTCTCCATGTGTGCTCCCAGAATCACTATTATCTCCTTTAAGACCCCTTACAGACAGTTTTTTCCAGGTTGCATTTAATTCAATATATATATTTCAATTTTATTCACATACTGATTGCTTTAGAGAGGCTCTCAGAAGCAGTAGAACAGGCTTTTAAAAAGTATTTAATATTCACCCTGATCAGGTTCCTATTTGATCTGAGGGGGAAAAAAAGCCCTGAAGAACTGAATTGTGGTTTACTCAGGAAATTCTTTCAGGGAGATCACAACAGGAATCACACAGCAATGTCCAGCTTTTCCAGTGTGCAAAGAAAAAGGAGATGCTGTAAAGCTGATGTATTTAAACAGCAGCATGGGAGCATCTCAGTACAGGGATTCCCTGGACAGCAGCCTGGGATCACCTCTGGACCTCAGAAAAATTATCGTCAAGATCTTAATGCAACGGCAAGGCCAAAAGCACCCCCTGACTGTGCTCAGGTGGGGAACTCCAGCATGGGAGAGGAACTCATTAGGTAATGACATGGAAAAGCCTTAATTTTTAGGGGACACCTGCCCAAGTCCCTTGCAGGCAAGACCAGAGTCTCTCCACAGGTTTCTCTATCATCTGTCCTTGCCTCACTGCCAAAAGTCAGGCCTCGCCTTGGGCTGAGGGCTCGCCTGTGGAACCCCGCCTGCAGTCTCTTCTTCCCAGTGTTTCCCATCATGGCTCCCTGGCAGTGGTGGCCTCATGTGCCCCGTGGGGGCTGCCTGATCTCCTGTGTGGGATGAGGTCACCTGCCACTGCTCCACAGCATGAAGATCACTTTTTGGCCCTGTCTCTCTTCCCAGGACCTAGAGCCCATCTGCCCCAGACAGGGAGCATCCTGATCCAGGTTTTCAGAAATGGTTATCAGTTTCTAGCGTGGTTTATAACCTGGCTTTGGAAACCACCACCATGGCTGATAACCAAGGTCCCTTGTTAGCATGATCATGACAACTAGTTACTCACTAAAAAGTATTTTTAACAAAACTAACTTAAGAGGAAACACTACCCATGTTTTGAAATATTTTGCAAGTGCAAGCACCCTGCCATTTGGCAGACATGGAGACAGCAAGATTTTATGGGATGGGATGCAAAGCTCAGGGCACTGAGAAGAGCTTCTCATAGCTGGTTCTCCCCCATGCCCTCACAGGAGGAAAAGCAGGCAAGAAGTGACATCCCATTTAAACTACCACTATCTATTCAGCATCTCACACAACTGCAGTGAAACCAGGTCCGGGCTGGAGAGAAAAAAGGACCTTAAAGCTTAAAGGGCTCTCACAAGAGCTCATTGTTACCTGTGCATGAGGATGTGGATGATATGTGTCCATCCATCTGAGCATCCTTGTCATCCCAGGCACTCTCAGTGCTGGCAGAGAGAGATTTTGATTTCACACAGCAGCAGATCATACCTGCACAGGGGGAAAAAGGAGCAGAGATGATGGGTTCCTCTTCTGTTTGCACCAGCTATGCCTTTGCTCTCCCCACAAAACCCTCCACTGAACTGCCCTATAGATACAGGGGCCACCCCATAGATGCACAGCTTAGCTGGTCTGCCTCACCTCAAGTATTGCGCAGAATGGATTTAGGGTTCTTAGGGGTGGAATTGCAAAATTTAGCTCAAAATGACTGGAACCAGGTAAATCCCAGCCTGCAGTGAGGATGTGGCCATCCTCCTTCATGCCTAAAATGTGTTCAGATTCTCCAATTGCTTTTGGTGACTCAGTAAAGCCTGAACAAGAAGAAAAACAAACTAAACAAAAAACAGCTCAGAACAATTTTTACTCATCCAGTTGGACTTTCTGTGGAACACTGTAAATTTGAGGAGCATATTGAACTGTGGACCTATTAGCACTAGTATTAAAACAACACACTGAAGATAGCTGCTGTGTGTGCAGCTCATGTACCAAACTCAGCAACCACTCTGCCTTGGCGTATTTCCTCAGAGGAATAAATAAGAGTTAGAGGTAGGCAGTATTTTAAAAAGTAATGAACACTTTTGATTAAGGACTTTGGCTTCAGCTTTGCACTGTGCAGTAATGCTTAGGGTAGAAGAGCTCAAATCTGTGTTTTGAAAAGCTTAAAAAAAAAACCAAGCAGGTGTATTCACCCTGACCACAGATGCCCTTGGCTCTTTAATGAATATGCTTCAGTAAGTGCCTTGAAGCTGGAAGCATTTGCACGACCTTTGTCTGGCCCTGCTGTGGGTCAAGGAACCCTCCAGCTGAGGACACCAGCAATGCTGTATTATTTAATTGATATTGATAATCAATTAATAAATGGCAATTTTTGCCAAGTAAAGAGCAAAATAAGGAGCACATGGCCAAACCCCAGGCTGGGCTGGCTTTGCAGAAAGGCTTAATCAGGCAACTGTAAGTAGGAAAACATGGATAAAAGTGCAGATTGCTGATTTGGAAACAGAAATAAGGGGCAGCTGACAAATGCCTCATTTTTTGGGCCTCACTCAAAGTATTGATGTGAGATGAAACATTTGGGTTTCCATAAACAGACTAGAGAAAAAACCAAACAAACCAAATATTTGGATTTGTGGCATGACTTTGCTCCTCCCCTTTACAGAAGAAAATTCCAAATACGTGCAGACACAGATAAACGGAAATAACTTTCCTCATCAAATGGCTTCAGCTTCCCTCGGCTTTGCACTGACAGGAGACACTGAGTAAGCCAACACCAGCACGATCAGCATTTCGTCCTTCACTGAGCAGGTGTTTCACTGCAGAAAGCCCCAGCCTGGATCCTTGGTGTGCCCCGTTTTGCCCAGACCCTGGTTTGTGTCAGGGCAGTGGGAGGCGGGTGTGCCGGCCGAGCTGCTGTGCACAGCTGGGGCTGCCAAGGGTGGGGATGATGTGCTCCTGCCCGGCAAGGGGTCTGAGCATCCCAGCAAAGGAAAATGCTGCAGAAGCAATGAAAGGCAAACTGGAAGGAAATCAAAGTGGAAATAATACAGTCAGTGAAGCCCCCTACCATTCCTACCATTTCTTGGAAATCAAGTCAGAGACGAAGCTGTCTGCTGCAGAAAAGAAACACTCTTCTTTCCAACTGACCCTCAGATGGGTACAAGCTGCTTATTAGCAGCAGACCCCTACCTTCCAACAAGGATGCCCTTCTCTTGCCCCTCCTTCCATCCCACTCCCTCCCTCTGCCCAGCAAATCCCACATTCCTGTGCTGGGCTGGATCCTGGATCCATCTTTCTGGCTCAGGTGGTGCAGAATGTGTGGATTCAGGGTGCAAAGAGGTGCAACCACAGTTCAGGTTGCAAAGAGGTGCAATCACAGTTCAGGTGAGGTACTGATGGATGTGGTGTGACAAAGACTACCATCCCACAGACATTTCCATCCACAGATTCCCATCAAGGCCAAGTTTTTCCAGCCTTCCCAGCCAGCCCTCCAAGCTGTGAGGCTTCAGTCCTCTGTCATCTTCTTCATTTTGAACCAGCAATAGGATCCCTTGAGTGTTCTAGGGAAGCAGCCAACCTCTTCCCACAAGGATTCCACTGAAATGAGGGGTCAGGACTCAGGCCATCAGAAGGCATCTGAGATTTCCCAAAGTAAAAGCTGATATTTCGACCAGCTACATCTTCTCAGTGCTACCCAGGGACTGCAGTCTCAGTTACAGTTCGTGACTTTCATTATTTCAGTCTTTGGCTAGAATTTCATGTTGTCCAAATAAAGCCTGGACTGTAAAGCCTCCACAGCACTCTCCTCTAGCCTCTACTGGGTCTTACCCTCCTAAGCAAACAGGAAGGGAAGGAGGCATTCCTGGAAGGATGCTAAATAGAGATTACAGAGTTAACTTGACTCCTCCCTTCAGTGAAACCAAATTGGATTTGCCAAGCTAGCAGCCCCTCTCCTGCCTTCCCTGGCTGGTATCAATCTAATTAAATACTCCTTCTCCCACGCAGCTTTTTTCTCCTCAGTTCAACTTACTGGAAAAGCAGAATAAATAGGCTCTGAAGGATTGGATTCAGGGTCAGCTGGCAGAACTCATCATAAACTGCCCAAGCAGCATCAGGACAGAGGCATCAGAGCGAAAACCTCAACACACGGCTGGGACGGACCATGGCAGCATATCTGCTTTTCCATGCAGGCTTCCCAAACATGGGCACTTGGAACCTGCATCTAATAAATCCCTAGGACAGCTGATGTAGGGATGTCAAAGGCAGAGCGGCTTTCTAATTGGGAAGAGACTCTTCTCTATCTGCAGGAGCCTCTTCAGTTTGCTGTGGGATACAGCATAAGAAATTAAGTCCTGTAATAACAGATCCCTCATAATGACACTTCCATCTTCTGTGCAGAGACTCACAGATTGTTTTCTCTCTACTCAAAAATACCCAGTCTCACTGTTCAGCTTCTTGGTGTTGATGAGCATTGTTGCTCTCCCAGTGATTTCTCTTTGGTACTTGGCATGGAGGGAATTTGCACCCCCAGGACCGTTGCAACCCCTGCCCCTGCAGGATCTCCCTGATGCAGCAGGAGCAACCATGGGTGAGAGGGCCCAGGGAGGGGGTGAGCTGGCATCCTGATCCGGGTTCCTGCCCAAGCAAGTGCCTCATCCCAAGGACCACCTTGTCCCTGGCTGCATGCTGATTGAGAACTGACAGCTCTGTCTTGAATTCAGAGGAAAAAAGAGTTTTATCAGGAGCTCAGCCATTGCCCTGCACCAGCTTTTCTACACCAGCTGGGATTTCTCCTCTCCTCACTTGTGACCCTGGAACATCTGGGGCACTTGGATGCAGCCGCCTACTAGGCTGCTTTCTAGGGACTTGCCATCAGCTTTTACACTATTTGATTTGTTTCTCTGCCCTACAGATCACCCTGGGGCCTCACTTCTGCATTTCTTCACCCATTCAGATGCCTGTTCCTGTGTCTCTGAATACACAAACTCTGTGCAGCTCTGGAAAACTACTCTCCAGAGCTGGAGAAATCTCAGTTTCAGGAAGGTAAAAGAAGACTTCCATGTGCAATGATCAGAGCAGCATTTTAAGCTGCCAGTCACTGGCACTGCCTGCTGAAACAAGGTGCCATCATGGCCTGAGGAACAGGGAGCACTGTCTGGTGAAGCTGATTGCTTTCAACCAAAAATGAACACGCCCCTCTCTGCCCCCCAGGGAAGACATCCCAGCTGCTGTGGGGCCCTGCCCTGCCTGTGGTCCTGAAGGCATTGGAAATTTTGAACACTAGTGGAGGATGGCTCAGGTGGCTCTAGAGGCACTTGCTGTGGTGCTGGCGAGAGGCCCCTGTTGGGCGGAAGCATGAGGAACTGCAGGAGGATGGGTACAGAGATGAGTAGAAAAGCTGTGAAGGTGCCTGGCAGATCTTCCTATGATCCCTTATTTCCAGGATGGGGAGCTCCTACATTAGAAGCAAAGAGAAGGTTGGCACCATGTGTTTATGTTGCGATTTTCATCCTCCCAACTCTTAGGATGGGGAAAGACCACCCTGCTTTCCAGGCCTGATCAGGAGTAGTCTGGCATTAAATGATAATGTTACTTACCTGTGCTCTTTGTTATGAGATCCTCTGGCTCATGGCTCCAGAAGCAGCAAAGGACAGTGTTTCTACATTAAACCTTCCCCAAACTTCAGCACAAGCAGAGGATAATCTCCAGAGGTGGGATTCAGGCACAACCCACCCAGTATTAGCATCCCTGGGCATGGGGAAAGCAGCACAGCTCTCATGCATTTCAAACAGGAGCAGAACCTTCTGGTATTTTCCCAAGAATTATTCTCAGTACCTTTTTCTGTTTGTAACAGGAGAGAGAAATCATCTCCACGTTAATCAAGTAATAAGTAGTGGTGGCGAGAGCTCACGCTGGTGGCAGCTCTCAGTTACGTGTGGTGGGTTGCGCAGATTTGTGACTAATGGGCCACATTAATTCCCAAATTGTCTCAGTCTGGATGGCTGGCTCTGGCAGAGGGGGAAGATTTAGGATGATTGCAGTTTCCATCTTAGGAAGCAGCTATTTACTGTTGTTACTGCACATCAGGGAATACTTTAAAAAGCTCAAAATCTATCAGTCAGATTTTAACCTCCTTTAGCAGGGAGTGGGAAGTAGGTCCTGCAGCTGTGGTACAGAGCTGTCTGAGCCCACACTGGAGCCTGGCACGCAGCCACAGCCCTTCTTCAGTGCCTCTCGGAGGGGCAGGCACTCCCACCATGTACATCAGGGGTGAAATTCCTCAATGGCAAAACCTGAAAACCAGATTTAAGAGCAGAAAAGAGCAGAGCAGCTCCCTCCAGGAGAGCTTTTGGCCCCCTTTTCCTAAAGGTGGATCAGTTAGGTGCAACTCTGAACCGAGATGCTCATGGTAAGATCCCTTCCAGGGCAGCATTTCTAACTGGGTGATCAGGGCTGCTGGTCCTTCCCTCTTGTTTGCTCATACAGAACATACATGTGCTTATGTGCATGCGGGGGAAGCAGAGGGCCTTGCTGTCACCTCAGATGCTGCCACTCCTTTGCTGTCACCCCTAAATATGCTGAAGGCAACATGCAGCTGCTGTCTTGTCTGACACCAGTCACGACCCAGGGCCCAAGCCATTGTGACAGACATAACCCCAGCCGGAGCCTCTGAGCCCTTTCTGTGCGACCAGACTGCACAGCACAGCACCATGGAGACGCCCTCAGCTGCAGGGGGAACGCCAGCAGCATGCCTGGGAGGCAGGCCACCTCTTCTCCCATGCCAAACTCTGCTCCCACCATTGCCAGCACAGCTGGAGGTGCCGAGGCAGCACCAGTGTGTGACACGAAGGAACACAGAGCATTGGTGGTACTCAAAGATACTATGGATGCCCTGGGAGAACAAGTAGCAGCCCTTTCCTTCAGTGGTACCTTTACCTCATCTCTGTTCAGTCTTCCAGGAACTCCAGGGATCCTTGCCACTGGCAGCCCACCAAAGCTGAATGTGGCTTCTGGGCTCTGCCCCTCAGAGAAGCACGTGGGCCAGGATAGGCAGGGATCACAGGAGGCCACCCACACAGCAGCTCAGGCAGCAGGGAGGAAACAAGAGAAATGAGGGTTCTGCCAGCTACACACCTGCTTGGAGGGCTCGCAGCTCATGGAAAGGCAGCACCTTCCCTGCTCTGCCTGGATCCCCCCCAAACCTCCCAACTTGGCTTGGCACCAGGGGACAGTGGTTGTTCCTTTCCTGAAACACACTGGCACTTACCCATGGCCTCTATGAGCTGAAGATACTGAAAATAAAAGCCATTATTTCTTAAATGCAGAAGAGGTACAAGAGGGGTGCTCTGGATGCAACGTGAATTCTTATCAGTCAGGCTGATAGTGCTGGACATGCCAGGCAGAAAGAAAGTAAAGAAATGAAAACCATTGCTCCCTCCCCACCCCCAAAGCCACACACACAAAAAGCCAAACCCCAGGTCTTCAAGAGCTCTCACCAGCACTCCCTTAAAGTTGTTTCTCCACCACTCAGCCTGCCCACAACACACTGATGGCTTGAATAAAGATTGGAATGGCTTTCCATAACTAATATGGAAAAACACCGATGTCTAATGAAATCTTTATACTCCAGCAAACAAATGTTACAGCACTAAAGCTTTTCTTCTTCTTAACAGCACAAACAGATGCTTTGTCTACAGCATTTGAGACATCCCTGTCTTTGGTTTACTGATACCAGGGTGATGGGCACACACTACTGCCGTGGTTTCTCATAGCAGGACCAGAACACTGTCTCAGATGACTGATGAGAAGGACATCAAGCACAAGTAAGAAATTCTCAGCAACTAACTGTTCTGGAAGTTAGAGACTATTTTATATTTTTTGTCTTAATTAATACCACGATCTTTGCCGTTAATCTTCTTAAATTCACAAAACCAATAATTAGAGCAACCCTTCTTGCATACTTACACTTCTCAGACAGTTGTCTTTTCTATGTCCTATAGGAATAAAAATTGCAGTTTATTTATGAATAAATTAATTTTCATTTCTAATACAGGTATTTCAAGTTTTCTTTTGCAATTTGTCTTTTGTTCTTACCAATGCCAAATAAATCAAGAGTATATATGTGAATATGAAGACTCTCAATGATTTTAGATAAATGCATAATTTCAAATTAGGGCAAACCCCAAGAAGGAACTCCCAGCCTTCAGGACCTCTCTCCCACCACCTTGTAGCCTACTTTTGAGATATAAACCTCTACCAAGTGCTTCTAAGATGTTTTGTTTTGACTTAGCAGCCCTTTATAGTGCAATAGGAGAAGTGGCAACAGCAGGAATTTGCACAGGGATCAGACAGAAGGCTATCAGACAGGCAAGCATCCGAGCACTTTTGTCCAGTCAAGAAGCCACAAAAGGTCAAGAGAAGCTCTCTTGGGAGAGAGTTACCAAACCAATTTTATTCTGTCCTACTGGACCAAAATTGAGAATTTAGATAGCAGGTGTTTCCGGTTCACATGAAGGCTACTTTGCTGAAGATTCCAAGGGAGAAGCATAGTGAAGAGATCTTCCTTCAGCGGTTTAATGATGTGTATGTGTCCTTTTCAGCTGGAACAGGCACTTCACCAGAAGCAGAAAAATTATACAGGTTTTCTCTTAACTGCACACTTTGCCTACCTGACCCAATGCCAGCATTCAAAGAGCAGAGACCATGAGACCGCAAACAGTGCTGTAAAAACAAGGGCTAGTATTTCAGTTGTAAAATCATTTTTTTTATTGTTACAAATATACATATGAATAAAATCCCTTCAACCTGTAATGTAAGTGGGTAGCTGTGAAATTTGCATCCCTTCCCTCAAAAGCTGAAATGTTTTTACAGATGTCGAACTATGTTTCTCATAGAATTACACATTGAAAGGAAGCTAATATGCAGACAGAACTGAGGAAGGCCTCCAGAAAACACCAATATTAATAAAATTTCAATTGCCCTCATTCCAATCAACTATATACATTAATATACGAGTGTGGAAGCATACCATGGTTATACGTAATCCAAATCCTTCTCTGTTGTGCTTTCTGACGGTACACAAATGTAAGCATTGGAGCTTTATGTACAGTAGGAGAACAGGAAGAAAGAAGCTCCCTATGGGAGAATGTAAAAACCATACCCAGGCATTTAATATATATAATCTATACAAATTATTTTATTAGTGTGCTCTTTTAATATAATTACAATGTGCAATTGCATACTGCAAGAATATATTTATAGGTAAGTCACGTGCAGATCTGACACATTTACATTCAGCAGTACAACACATTACCTGCTGTACAGTGTATTAGTGTAAGACAGTCTCCAGTTAATTTGCTTTGCTTTCTAAATGCCCTAATGCAGGGCACTCTTTGTAGCTGCTTCAGAGAAATTCAAGTAGAATACATGAAAGAATGGCTGGCTTTAGGCAAAGGCATGGAAAGGAATGCCTGCACTGTACAGACCAGAAATTAAGGACCGAATCAATGCCAGGTGTACTGTAAATCACAACTGGAAGATCAGGTTTTCTGCATGGAAATGTACCTGTGGTGAAAGAGCAGCTGACTAAAAGGGCTGTTGATTGCTGAACCCCGATTGTTATAAAAAGCTCTTGCGCTACAAAGCACTTGTACTGATTGCTAAACAAAAATAAAATCTTTATCTGCTTCTTCGCCAGAGTCACTGGACTTGCTTCCCTGATGGCCGTCTTTACTTAAGGACCTTTGCTTCAGTTCCTGGAACTCATAAGACTGCTGCCCAGGGCTTCTTTTTGTAGCTGCACAAAACAGAAATAGGTCCATTAATTCTTCCAGCCAGAAAAAAGTGAGAGAAGAGAGAGTTTGAGCAAGCTTTATTCCACTGTTGTTTGGCAAGCAGGCAAACTTGAAATATGACACTTATTACTTCACTGTGACATGGATAAACATCACAGTTAGAAATGGCCTGGAAATTTTCTTCTCATCACACCACTTCCAAACCAGAACAGCATTCTTTTTTCCAGCTGGGATGGATCTCAGACAGTGCACTGCTGACTGCTCAGGTGGATGCCCCTGCTGGGTACCCCTCAGGCCAGTGATGCACATCTCAGGCAGGCCTGTCTCCCTAGCAGGACACATCTATGTTCTCCCTTTTGACTCAGCAGCTTTGATCAGGACAGACATTCACCTTGGCATCCAAGTTACCCGAACTGCTTCTCCCTGCTCCACTACACTGCCAGGTCCCAATGTCCTCCCTGTCCCCTGACAGGAGGGACACCCACGGCTCTGAGCCCAACCATCATCTCTTCCAGATGAGACGACGGGCTCTGCATCTTGCTGTGCTCAGCAATGGGGAAAGCAGCAGGGCATATCCACTTCCCACAGTCTAAATGCAAACAGTACCCATTTTGTTCACCCAGCACTCTGAAATCTCCATAAAGCCAGGGCTTTCCCCATACCTCTAAGCTTCAAAATAAATTGGAAAAGAAGGTTCTAAAACCTTGTTGAAATTCCTGATCTAATCAGTGGCCTTCAACTGCTATGGTAACAAGATGGTTACACACATCAACCAGGGTGACCTCACCCAAGGACTGATAGCTTTAGAAATCTCATACTTGCACTTAAAATGAAACTTTAAATACACAGTGACCCTTAAATGTGACCTTATTGCAAGTCACCTTGCTTCACCTCCTCAAAATTAAATGTTGCCACTATAAAACCTTCTTTGCTCCACCATTTTTGGGTAAGGATGGTCGGCTTTGGTTCAGACTGATCCTTGTGCCTGACCACTATTGTGAATCCCTCTCTTGACAAGGCACCAGGAGCTGCTGTGGCCCTGCAGCACCACCTCTCTTTCCCCATGTACCACTCACGTGTAGCCTCACCACTGCAAGGGACAGCCTGCCCTGTCACCAGCACACAGCTCCAGCCACAGCAGCAGCCTGCCACTGACCATCTCTGTGGCCATTTCTAATTGTGGCAGGTTGTGTTAGGGACTGCCAGGGATCTGGGAAATGCAGAGAGGGATCCCAAGGCAGCCAAATAGTTCTCCTGAGTCCAAAATACCTGTTTTCTCATTTGTGCTAGCCAAAATATGTGAGGAAATGAGGGCCAACAGCTACATACTCACTGCATTCTTATCCTGGCTTTGCAAGTTGGGCAACAGGAAGGGATTTTGAGAAAGGTTTTTAAAGCCATTTCATAGAATTGGAGGGGATTATGATACTGAAATCCTGTAAAAAATACTCAGGCATTTCCACCTTCCAAAGTACCAGTGCTTTTCAAAGAAATAGGTGCCTGGAAATTTTTTGAGTCATCCTTGACACCAGTTCCTCCTAATAATTACCTGGCCTTTGTCTGGCCTTCACTGACTCTTTAAACAAAACCCAAACAAACCCATCCTGCAGCAGCCATTTTAGTTTATGGCCAGATAAATATAGGCAAGTAGTTTGCCCCATAAATGACTGAAAGATGTATCAGGCGTTTAAGACCACATAGTGCAGGCTTCTCCCAGAAGAGCTTACCCTTGCCTCGATGAACCCGTACACAGGTGACCTGCAGCAGTCTGTGGCAGGATCCCAGCTTTCAAAACTTACTTTATCAGAGAGGTATCTCAGAATGAACTAAAATATAATAATTTGATTACGATAGGGAGGGGAGATTCCCAGTTTGGATGGACTAAGTTTGATTCTACAATACAAAAAGGAAATCAGTCTATAAATTTTGGGCTGAAGAAGGGTTATGTGATGTCTTATAAATAGAACACTTGTAAATGGAGATTGCATAAGATGTTCAAATACCCAATCAAAATACTGTAGAAAAAAAATTAATTTTGAACAACTGTTTAAACAAACCAGTTAAGAGGTAAAGAGAAACATGTAAACATGTACCATTTGAGAACAGGAGATTTTGTATTTTAAAAGCACATAAAGGAACCAAATATTTTTATAGACTATTGAATGAGCTCACTGTTAAGTCAAAGCTGCTCCTCAGTGCAGCACAGTGCTGGGCTTGGGTTCTTTTGGTGGTGTTTTTGTTTGCTTTTGCAACTGAAAATCAAAGTAACAATAAATAATCCGATTTACCCAGTTCTCAAATGGTTTTTCGAGTGATGCACTGAAACTGGCACTAACAATATTCAAGCTGAAACATATTTTGAAACACTAAAGTGCATGATCTTAGAAATGACAAGTGTGCAAGCACAGCAAGCAGCAGCCAGCCCACCTGCAGCGTGCCAGTGTTGCTGCACTGAGCAGTCACAGATGGTAGTGAGTGCTCTTCTGCAGAGGGGCTGCACGTGCTAGATGGGACTGACTGGTCACTGGAGTTGCAACAAAGGAAAAATGCACACACATGTTTTATCTGGGAATTTCTTCATGCCACGTAAATCCCACGGGGACAGAAAGATGATTAGAACCCCATGAGATTTTTATCTTTCTCATAATGACAAATGACAAACCCACACTCTTCTGTGGCTTCTTTCTTATTACCATTTCTTAACAATTGTTAGTGCCAGTTATCACGCACCATCTTGATGAAAAATGAAAACTTCTAACCAGAAGTTGGCTGTGCCATCCTCTGCCCAAGCACATTAGCTTCCTCTTCTGCACTGGTAGAATACTGCCCCGGAGTGGTTTTCACGCTGCCAGATGGCTTGGCACAGTCAAGAGCTGCATCTCTTTTTTGACAATCTCCTGTTTGCTCTAGCAAGGAAAAGGATTCATTTATACTCCTAAGCTGTTCTGTAGGCCCATGTACAGAAGGTAATACGAAATATTTCACTTATCCAACCCATTTAATCAATTATTCAGAGAGTAATAATCAATATGCCAGTTGCTTGCTTAAATGTAGTCGAGATATCTTGGGGTGTTGGTAACTGCAGCCCAATCTCACAGCTGTGCAGTGTAAAGAGGTGTATTTGCAGACTGTCCCATGAAGTACAGTTACAGTCATCAACACAATGCAATTTTATAACCAAGTATGATCTAATTTCTAGCTTTATTTCACAGGAGATATGATTTTGTTACTAACTCAGAGAGATTTGCAGTGATTTACCAGTTGCAGAAACATATTGAACATGCTAGCCTGAAGAGAGGCAGAAAGCAAGGACAGAGGAATGGCTGAGTGAGGAAGTGGCATAGTAATGAACAAAAAAGAAAACATGAAAAGGAATAAAAATAAAATAAACAGAATTTCCTCTTTACCAAACAACTTTATGCAAAGCCCAGCAGCTCCTTAAGGACCTGGAAAGTCTAAACTATTATCAATAAAATATGTACAGTGCCTTGTGGACCCAAATAGAAAATCCTGTGTTTGGCCATTTTGACTGGAGAGGCTTAAGAGAGCAAGCAGTAAGAAAGCACAGTGCCTGACTCCTGCTGCTTTTGGCAATGTGGATCATCTGACTGATGACAGTGGGCTCTGTAGGCAGCGTAACTTCTCAGTCTTCACAACCCAGCCTTATGTAGCTGCCTCAACTCGTTTTTCCCCATTCTACGCTGTGCAAATCTGCTGTCACAGTGTGAAAGGGCACCCCTTTGTTTCACAGCTTAAGTGATGGGAATCACCTTAGATGTCTTTCTTGAGCAGAGACCCAGGAAGGAAGACATCTCACCCCCATTTCAAACATCATCACTTGTGCCAACTAACACCATGATGAGCAACATTTCTGTGACTACTTCTCCACGCATCTTATGCCATCAGAGGAAGCTTTTAGCTCTTCTAAGAGTCAACTCAGGGCATGAAAATGCATCAGCAAAAGTAGAAATCCAGTGCACACATGAAAATCAGTAAAGAGAAGAGAGCAGCCATAAAAGACACATAAAAGATAAAAGGTACCAAGCCTTGCCCTCTCACACAGAGAATCATTGCCTGAGGACGGGGAGGCAAACTCAGTCACACACAGAGACCCCACAGAAAGGAAAACAAAGAGAGGAGTGGGCTGGCTGCAAGGAACAAAGTTATGGCTGCTGCCCTGGAAACGTGCTGAACCACAGGGCTGCATTTCACATTATTGTGTGACCAATATCAACCAGCATCTTAGTTCAGACCAAACCAACCATAAATATACACAACACATGAGTCCTGTAATTGTTCAGTTACATTATTAATACCCAGGGATTAATTGTTCATTTGATTCGATCAAAGGCAGATGGGTGGAGGAGATGCTGAATAGGTGACCAGATACATTTTCCTTGCTTTTCGCACCTTCAAACGCATAACCCTCTTCCCTTCCAAGTGAAAACAAATCAAGAGACAGACAATGACACATCAAATTTCACTAGAAGACACCAGTTATACAAACACTCCTACCTTCTTGAGAAAATGATCTGACTGAGGGGCTGCTCTGACCATCCTTCTCTTTATCAGAAGGAACTTTCTTCAGCACCGGTGGAATCAGGGCAACTTTTGGGGAACTGGGGCCGGAGGGAGACTCTGGAGCATCCTCTGTGCAGTACCACAAACAAAAGGGTGAGAAGGAGAAATTATATCTGCACTGAAGCTCATAGAAACAGTGCTGTCTATAATGGGCCAAACCTCAACACAATACACACACAAGAAACAGCCAGAACCTGTGTCAGAAAAAGAAGGATTCAGGAATTTACATTATGACAAGAGAACAAACTATATGGACCTCAGTCCAGACGAAAGACTTTTAGCAGTCAAAGAGAAGATCTCAATTTCAGTATTTTTCACACGTGCTGCTATTACAGTGCAAATAGAAATCTGATGGGACCAAATGATTTACCTGCAAGACATAAGTATGCAATTTGTAAAGAACAGCTGAAAAAAAAAATTTGGATGGATTTTTGAAAATATTTGTTCTAGTTATATTTTTATCATCCTGAAACATAATGAACTGATCAATTTAGATGTCCTGTTTCACAATTAGAAGGTCTAAAAGAGAACCAGGGAAACAAATTACATAAAAAGCCTTACAGAACTGTGTACTTCCACGAATAACTTCCCAGAGCATAACACAAGGGCATCCATATAGACTTGCTAAAAAGAAAAAATACTTCCATCTTCTGGACTGTGAGAAAATCTGAAACTTTAATTCAAATCCATAGTTTAAAACCATTTGGATATCCTGTTTCTCTAAAAGGCTGGATATGGATTATGTAAGGCAAGTCAACTACCATCTTTACAGTCCTTACAGGAAGACCTTTTCAGTCTTACACTAGACAGGCCTCATTTGGATAGCAGGGAAGTACAGCCACAGTGGATTACTTAAACTGCTTTTAAGTTTGCTTCTCAAGGAGTAGAAAGTGGCATATGTACACAGCACAGGAACTAGGAAGATACATTAGCATTGACAGAAGAACAACAGGAACTCAGAGTATCATCTGTATTGCATATTTGTAAATAGCGTTAATTCAGTTGCATACTAGAAATTAATCAAAATTTATCTCTGCTGAGGAGACACCACAAAGAGTCAACTGTTTCACTTTCAGCACAGGAAAGTGATGAGATTCCCAAATGCAACTTGGTATAAACAGATACAATTCTTGGACCTTCTCCAGGCATTTGACATGTCTGTGAGGCCACTTGCTTGGGGAAGCTCAGTATCAACACAAGCAGGAGCACAGTGATTGGCAAACACAGCTAGATAAAGACTTTCAGTCTTTGACAATTTGTAGACATCTGAGCGGTGTTCCTTTGCACTCAGATTACTTAGCAGAAATTCGCTACCATTTGTGTGGCCACACTGCTGGAAACAAGAGTGAGAGCAAGAGCACAGAAAATATGATTGCTTGGTTTTTTTCACCACGTTGCCTGGGCATTCTTAGGCAGCGGGTTACTACAAGTACTAGGACAGAAGTTAGACTGCAACTGTGTTGCTTTTACTATTGACCAAAGAGCTGGCTTATTATGGGTAAGTATTAATTAATCCCTTGTGTTAAACCCACAGTATGCTCTCTCTGCAAGAAACAGGAGCTGGCAGAAACAGGCAGCTCAGGTCTTTCTGATACCTCAGACTTCGACATAGCACTGCCTATATTATAGATTAAGCACCACCAAATAAGCCATGCTTTCCTGTTGCACTCATCTCCATGAGCATCTTACCCGACATCTCTCACTTCAACAACCATTTCTAAAATGGTCAATAAAATAAATGTATATCCACCTAAAATCTGAAGGTGATTTTGTATGTGAACAACATTCTGCCCACTGAAGTGCAGAGACTAAGGAATGCTCAGGTTTCACATCAAGGCCGGGGAGGAGGCTGTAACATCCCTTTGACTCCTCATCCTTATGAGAAATTACATCGTTCTAAGGTCAACAGTGATTATGGGAAAAGTCAAGAGGGCTGCAAGCTCTTACAGATGGCCATGCTCACATTTTTCACTCCCTGGCAGTTAATGAGCTGTATTTGCTGTAGATACTTGGGAAGTCTATAACTGGCTTTTCATTCTCCTCAGTTGCAATGGCTGTACTTTGGGAAGAGGGGGTTGTGACACTGGCCTATTAAACAGCAGACAGACAAATGCATGAGAGATCTGCTGAAAAATTTCCCACTAGTGAAGATAGTATCTGGGCAGGAGGCAGTCTTGCAGGGTTATAAAAGCACAGTTACAATTATTTTCAGTCAAAAGCAATAAGGAAGAAATGAAGCCTAAACAAGGAAAAAGTAAGAGACAGTTGGTTTGTGCAAGTTATTAAGAATAACAGGCACTTGCTGGAGGGGCTAAGAGCAGCCTGCCACAAAACCCCAAGGACTCCAGTATACAGAGCCAGGTGTTTAGAGAAAATACATTTACTTTTGTCAGTGCTACTACAACAGGGCTTTGATGCTGAAGTAGCTTTTTGTGCTCACCTCTTCTGTGAAAGCAGGCTAACTCAAAACAGCTCTGCCACTGCCACTCCTGCTTCTCACACTTTACTATTGAGGATCACAGATTAAACCATTTTAATAAGTTTATTCGAATTAGGGCAAAAGGAGGTGGAAAAGAAGGATGTGAGTCAAGAGCAAGGCACTGAAGAACCTGTCCCTCTCCATTTAACTTCTGTTCAGGATGTGTCTCCTCCATAGCCCACACAAACAGCACCCAGAAGCACCCAGAGCTGGGGATAACAACTGCCCAGAAGAGCTTCTCACCGGTACGAGAGGCAGAGCGTGGTTTCTGTGGCACCGTGGGTCGTCCTGCCAGGCTGGGCTTTGTTGACTGCAGTGGGGGTTTTGGACTAGTCGGTGTATTGGAAGAACTTCTTGTCTTTGCACCAGCTTCTGCCTTTGGTTCAGCTTTTGAATTTTTTTCTGATGATGCTGAGATGGAGTCGCCTTTATTCGATGCAAACCGACTCTCTGGAAGGGTCTGCTGTTGTTTAGGCACTGAAATAAATAGACACATAAAATAAAGCCTGCTGCAACACAGAAGGCTTCACGCACAGGTATACTGGTGTGGAAGATACCACCACAAGCTAACACGTGCACTGCTATGTGACTGTGTAAGAAGATCCCTAATGTCTTATTCAAAATCACTGCAAGCAAAGCATCTAAACCTGCTAATTTTGACATGTGCTAAGATTTGTGATTCAATTGCCCAAGAGAGCAATTGAATGTCCCCCTTTTTAATATATTTTGGATGATGGCTAGCTGGACTTTATTCCTCCTTCATATTTCTAGGAGCAGATGGCACAGCCTACCTGCTGAGAAAACAGTGATCTGTGGAAAAGGCAGCTCTTGACTGTTTTTTGTCTCTACAGACAACAGGCTGGGTTTCCAAGATCAACAGAGAAATCCTGGCCCAGAAAAGAAATCCCAAGTGTGTGACCAGCAGGCTACATCTTTTTATTTGTTGCTTTTAGCAACCTCTAGAAGAGATTTTGAAACTTAGCCCAGATCAAAGTATTCTCTATATAGTATTTTGATTTGTCTAATAATACTGTACATGGCTTACACTTTCCACACATTAGTAAGTTTACCAACATGTTATTTATTGCAAACAAAGACCAAGTTATTGAGATAAATTTACAGTGACTTCCAAGCAGCAAGTCAGTCCCACCTAGCTGTGCAAGCTGGTAGAAAGCCTGCTGGACACCAGGTTATTAACAAGCAAAAAGCCTGCCCTACTTTCCTACTCTGCAGGTTTCAGGAGATTATATCTAGCAATTCCAGTGATAATCTTGGGAATTTTTTTGTTAGCCTGGGACTTTCAACAATTGTCACATCTTTAATCTCGGAAGAGAATTACAGACTAACTAAAATGCAGACTTGTAGCCTTGGTACTTGGCAAAACCAAGTGTGTGCTCACAGATGCTGACTTGACCTACCTGCCTGCTATTCCCATTCAGAAATCCTACTGAACACGGAAGTGCTGAGCACAGACATTTTAATGGCAGTGGGAGGGAGGGGGAGTGTTTACATAGTTTGTTGCAAGCCAGTCTCCAATATGTTTTTCCAGCCTGTGGAGCTGTTTTCCAGCCCAGCTGGAGGTTAAACTCTGGCAAAGCAGGCAGCTGTGTGGCGCATATAGACGAGTGTGAGTGCGTGACAGGGAGAGTTTGTGTCTGCACGCATGGAATACTTTCTTGCTGCAAGTGAAACAGCAGGACACCGCCTGCACCTGTGCGTGTGTGCATACAAAAAAAGCAGGCAACATCCAGACACAAAGCAAGGAGTAAAACCCCCAAAATTCTCTCCAATTCTCCTTCTGCACCACTAGCTATAGTTCTCCTGTAACAATATTCAGCAATTTTCCATTAACTTTCTTTCTTGTCTTCCTGACCTCAGGCCTTGTAACATTATTAGAACACAGTAATTTAAAATAAATTAGCCCAAGCCAAAGACAAACTGTAGCTGCAACAATGAAAAGGAGCCTTGGGGAGCTCTCAAGCAAGACTGGTAAGGAAACAACTGACAGCTGGAGGGCAAAAGGAAGGGGCAAGCACAGTGCAGTGAGGTGGGGGTGAAATGTGTCATGTATAGAGACAAAGACCAGAGAAAAGTTGAGATCAGACATCCCCAGCTACTCCAATGCCCGAAGTGCAGACTATCTTTGCTCCTCTGACTTCAGTATGCTGTCATCAGGTGACACATACAGTCCATAAGGTCCTTCCCAAAGGACAAGCAGGCTTTAAAAGCACTGATTTATAGATTATGGCATGCTTTGAATACTCTTTTTAAAAAAAGCTTCAGAAAGACATAAAACTTCAAAATTGGTATTTGAAGTGCTCAATCAAGATGGCCACATTTGGATTTTGATTTCAGCCTGTTTTTCCAGCCTTGCTTCTGTTTTAGAAATCCCGTGTGCCAGGCTTTGCAGGATACCACTGCTGCTGAGAAATCAGACCTGGATTTCCTAGTTCAGACCACTCCTCTCATGTAGTAAACACAAACCACCAGGGCTGAATCCCTTTTGAAGCCTTCACTGGCCAGTCCCCAAAGTATACACGGAAACCAGTCTGTCAGCTTGTCCTCAGGTAGCTGCAGTGTGGCACTGCCATGTCAGGGCCCAGGACTGCGGCTTGACAAGGGCATGGAAAGATGAGATGCAGAGGGAATCATGCTGTAAGCACTGCAAGGTTGAACACCATTTCGTACACAATGGAGAGTTGCTTTGTGCACATGAGCAGTGTCCAGGGGCCTCCATAGCTCTGCAGACAGCCCTGGCTTCAATCAAACTGGGTAAATCCTGGGAAGAGCCAGCTGCCATTGACTATGAGTCAGGACTGCTGACAGACCGACAGGACTGCAGTCAGCTGAAAAGACTACTCAAGTTAGTATAAGCAGACTTAAACCTTGAAAACTGGTCATATTTCCATCCTCAGATATATTGAGCACTTCCACTTCTTTATGCACAGACATTTCTGCTGGCTCTTGGATTGAGCTTCAGCTTTGCTGATCCCATTAAAAGCCAGCCTTCTTTCAAAGGCGCCCCAGGAACCTGCATCACGTACTTTCTGTGCAACAAGAGTAAAAACTGAGGCCTAAACTCAGCCCTAGAGCTGACTTTATGAGAAGTGCCATCCATAGCACAAGAAGTGAGCTTGTTTCTAATGCTCTTCACATAGTGTAAGCTCCTATTTTGCTTAACCAGTTGTACACATTCAACCTGAAGAGAGAAGTGAGATTTTGCACATCAGGCATTTAGCATTTTCTAGAAAGTTTACACCAGGAAACTTAAACTGTACCTGTACCACTTCCATCCAGTCGTTCTGAGCTCATTGTTGTGTCAAAAGACTCTCTGGGAGTCATGTCATTCCCAAGTTTCTGAAAGAGTGAGAAAAGCTCTCATATTAGTAATATATCTGCAATTAATACAACTCAGTGGTTCTGTTAAGAAAAACCCTCTAATTTGGAAGCCACGAGGCAGAGAAATCAGTGATAGCAAGAAATGGTGCATTCTCTCTTTGTTTCAGATCTTGGAGAGCTAAATGGGAAGAAAACTACCCTGATTTGTAACTAACACTGCCACATGCCTATCAGAGCTGCAAAGACACACTGCCTCCGCTGTGACAGGTCTCCTAACGTACAGGAGTTGAAACTGTAGGTGCTAGCTGGAAGCAGCCTCTTCTCCAAAGAGAAGAGGTATCTAGAACCTTCTTGCATCTAGAAACTTCTTGTTTGAAATAAAAACCTTTCTTTGAAGATCTAGATTTTGAATATGACTGTTGAATTATCTTATGCTCTTCTACATAGAAGAATAACTTCTTATTTTAGATAAAACTGCAACTACAGAAGTAGCAGTGCTCACATAATTACATGATTCCTCTAAAAACCAACAGACCTTACTTACTGAAAAGTTTTTAAAGCTACCCATCACAAGCACCTCTGGGTGCTCAGTACCTCAAAAGAAAGGGGACTTCTGGTTTATGTGCTGATATTTTGCCTGTCTTCTATTGTCAAAAATAGGTTCCCTATCGTCTTGGCCTCAAACCCAAACTACAGAGACTTTTGTCATGTCATAGCTAAGTGAGCTTGAAACCTGTGTATTCACCAGGAGGAGCTTAAATATACAACACTTTTTAAAAGAACCAGCCTCCTTTTACTGCCTTACCTGCTACCAAAGCTTAGGCAGAAGGACAAATGAGAGGATTCAAGAAAAGCACACAGAAGTAGGTGCAGGATATACTAAGAGAGAAAGCCTTATAAAGGTAAGATTAGGGAAAAAAGTGAGATTTTTTTTTTTTAACTATAAAAGCAGGGATAGACTTCTGCAGGCAGGCAGCTTCAACCTTGATCTTTATTTGCTATTTCAAGACAGTTAGAGTGGCAAATAACTTCAAGCAATAATTTGTTCTGATGACCACTACATTTGGTTATATATCCATGCATAAGTCATGCTGACGTGTTCAGGTCACTGCTACTACAACCCCAACACCAACTCTGACTGTCCCACAGCATTCAGAAATCTCCACCATGTGCCACGCAGTGTACAAACATGATCACTGCCCTTTGGAGGTTATGATCTGAAAGACTCCTAAGTATAGCATGTAGTTAAAAACAGGACAACAGGAAATGTAGGAAGGAAGGAAATGGTTACAACTAGCAGGAGTACATACCTATTTCAGAAAAATGGATGTATTTAGAATGAAAATAGTATTTCAAATACAAACATAAAGAAATTATCTCTAAATATCCATGCTGGCTGTGTGCCTTTCTCAGGCATTTCAAGAGAAGATGATTTTGGGGAGTGATGCAGAAGACAGTGTAGCTGGCCTTGCAGATTTACTGCCTCCATTTTGCTCATGTAATCTCACAGCTCCTAAAACAAAGTCTCTCTTCAATACAACAAAGAGAATAGAGATGCTGAGTGTTTGCCATTCCTGTGTAAGACCTGGCAAGGTGACACTGTATCCTAATCTCTCCTCTAAGAACAGGTGAACACTTAAAATGGCACACTGCATTAAGAAGGGTGCTATTAGAATAACCATTAAACTTCCTGTACTGTAAAACTACCCTGATACAATGAAGTCTTCTGAACAGAGGCACTCTAGAAATGCTGTGACTTGTAGGGCCAGAATATTTAGCTATGGTGTCCATACAGGCAAAACAAAGTCACCTCCAAAGACAGCAGAAACATTAAAGCTTTGTACTACTGGGCAGAAGCTCAGGTTTTATTCCCATTTCTTGACTGTCATTGATATTTTGGCTAAATTCTCACCTGTTCACTTCCTAAAGTTACATGTTTCTCTATATGACTGTCTTGGCTATATACTTTTAAAGGGAATACCACTCTCCTTTTACTGGATTTTTCTTCCGTACCTTGGAAAAAACGCCTTTTTTTGCAACAGTCTTTTCATGGAATGTAAATTCTCATGAACTTTCACCAAGAAACGAATTTTCTTATGTAAATACTGAAGATAGATGCATAAGTAAATGCATCAGCTACAGTAAATGACTTAGGAGAGCTGCACGACTGTATGAAACTAATTTCACTGTAACTCCTTCCTCCCTCTCTAGTTATGGGACTACTGGGGAAATGTGACCATGTACCGAGACAAGTACAAAAGCCAGCTCTGGCACCTATTAGTGTAGTACTTAAAAATGCAATTAGGATGTGAGCATGTTTGGCTACCTACTGTACACACATTACAAACAGCTTATGGTCCCCAGACAACACTAAACACCGGCTGCAAAAATTTACCCTGAGAAGTCAGATCAACGCAGGTGAATTCATCATGTACATAAATAATGCCCAGGCTGTCTTTTTAATAGGAATTCATGCAAGGCAGGGAAACACTGCAGAGTTGGGTGCCGTTGAGAGGGAATAAACAGGCTATGAACGATGGTTTCCTCGTGGGCCTTGCTCCAGGTATTTAAAAATCCAGTGTGTAACACTAGATGGAGCTAAAAGATCTATTTATGTGCACCCTGAGGCAACACTGATCTGCAAATACTTGACTCTACCATTAGTGCCAATTCCCACGTTGTATACTAAGCAAAAGAAAACAAAAATGCATTTGCCATCTTTCCATCTACTCTGCACCTGCTCACGACTTTTATCTGTAACAAGACTGTGGTAGGGTATGAATGAAATAGTAAATTCCTTCTGGCTTTGTTTTCATGTAAAATAGCTCAGAATATAAGCAGCCATCTGTACCTTACAGGAAAACACAATTTTCTATCATACTGAAATTCTGATAAATTTGAAGATGTTACAGAACTTGGTATCATACCCATCCTAAACAATGCAGCAGTGGGATGCTGTCTTCTGCAGCTCAAGCATCAGGACATTGTATGATTTCCACCTTCATGAGTATCATGAATAAAAGTGCAAACTTAAATTATTTGATATTGTGATGGATGAAGTACGTGAAAAATGCTCTTGAACAGCAGCTCAATTTTGTGCCCTCTGAGCAACATTAAGAACAGATAACTCAGTACTCTGCTGTGTACAGATTCCTACTTCAGTTCAGTTTTCTTGTCACTCTTTTATATATGTATATGTATAAAGACATAGTTTTGCACTCCATAAATATAAATTTGTACAAAAAATAAGATCAATAATATTATTTTCTTGTAATTTAAACCTGAAATAAGAGGACTAACCTTTCCAGACAGCAAATAAGCTAAGTGTGGTAAAAAAACCACCCCAAAACCTCGGAACAGGCAACAACAGCTCTTCTTTTTGATTGATGAAATTAAAGTTTCCAATTAATGATACAAAAGCTCACCAATCAAAAGAAAGAAATACACATGCTAATATTCTACCTCAGTCATGTCCTTCCAGATTTCACTCACTGTAGATAACAAGCATTAAGAACCCAAAGAGCACGAAGCATACACAATTATGCACTCGTAAAAATTCATATAATCTGGAATACCTTGGTATTTTATAAATTACAGGCAGGGCATAATACTCTTATTTAAATCATATGGCATTTTATTTGAAAACTTGCTGCTTTAGAAGTCAATGAGACTATTCATGGGCATTATTTAATACCAATGAGAAAGGTGGGAATTGGTCATTCTTTAGAAAAACCATTTTTGCACTGAGGATCCCTTTAATGATCCATAGATGACTGCATTAATTAGAATCTGCTTATGACAAGACTGGTGTCTGCAGGAACGGCTCACACATCATGGCAAGCCCTGCAAGACTATGAAGAAAGGTAAAAAGGGACTTTGGGTGCCTTGGTTGGTCACGGCAAGACAACTCTGTATGTGTTAAAGGAAAGAGAGCATAACAAAGCACGAGATGAGCTTTGCTGTAAGGTAAAACCTTCTAAATTACAGGGGACAGAGGTGGGGAATGGAGAACCTCTGAGTGCCCGGCACATGGAAGAGGCAGAGAGCACTGAAAAAAGGCTGATTCTTTGGTAGTTGTGAAATATGCCAATTGCAGCTGGCAGGAAGCAGAGGAAAATAACGGGAAGACCAATGGCAAATGGGCATCAGGTAAAATGCACAGACCAGCACAGAATGCTTTGGAGGAACACAAGGATATCCCACTCTGTACATTTGCAGAGTGAAGCAGAGTTCCCACCCAGGATCAACACTTCACAGAAGAGAAAATTACAGAGAGCAAAAGGAATCTGGACAGACAAAAGGGAATCTGGACAGACAACTGGAAATAAATTTTTTTGACAGGTTGTTTTCTTTCATTGTTAGTATTTGAAATTTATAAATCACGGGCATAAAAATAATTAGGTGTGGTACAAAAGGACATAAAAATAAAAAAGTGCAACAAGAAAAGTATATGCCAAATATTGTAAACAGTGACTGGTAGCCAGATTTACTTCTCTGCATGGAATATATAATTTAATACACAGCAGACCTCTCCATCTGTCTACATCACTTTCTGAAAGAGTGCAGACAGCTACCACTGTAGTTAACTCTGCCACATACCTGAGGTACTGGTGTGCAGGGGGCACACAGTAAGAAGCCTGTCCTAATTTTACCTTTCTTGAAGCAATTCCAGTACACACTGTGAACAAACCACACCATATAGAGTGGAGATACTGAGCTGGGCTTACTAGTTGGCCCCAAGTTATTCTGTGATACATGCAAACAATTACTTGTCCTCTTCTGTGTTTGTGAAGGTCTGACATCAAGTGCAAGGGCAGGCGTCACCCCCTCCCCAAGGGGAGAGGAGACGCAGGCTTAAGGGTGCAACTCCTGCTCCATATGTGCAGCCTGTGCCTTGGCCAGGCTGTTTGTGTTCAACCACCACAGCAGAGAGCAATCCTCTCGCAGGAACACCACAATCCCCTTTGGAAAGCAGGACTGATGCGCAAGCCCCAGCCACCAACCCTTGCAGTCCCAACCCACCTCTCCTGAAGACACATAGTTTTGCTCATTTTTTGAACGACTCAAAAGAAATCAAATTGCCTTCACCTTTTGAGCAGAGGCTGCTCTCTTCTCCTGCTTGGCTTTCATTTCTGCGAGAAGTCCACTGCCCATCACTTGCACACCGTACCTCCGGCCTCCCTGGGGGCTTCCCTTGCTGTCGCCCCTCTCAGCTTTTGCCACATCATCTGTCTGCATCTCCTCCAGTGAGTCTGGTGTCTTTAACTCCTCGGATCGCTCTGCGCCACCGTTCTGCTCTGCAGGCTTTGCCTCCTTCTTGCTTGTGTCTAAAGCTGGACTTTTTGCAGCAACCTTGGGTGAGGAGGGCTCCTCTGCCACTGACACAGTCTGAGGGCGTTCAGATTTGGAGCCTCTTGATTTGATTAAATTAAGGAAGCCACTCTTCCTCGAGTCCCTTTTCTTCTTCTCATCACCTGCTTCACTGTGCTCGCTGCTGTCTGAACTTTTAGTTGATGGTCTCCTAAAAAAGACACAGACATTTCAAACTTTTCTCCACTCCTCTCCTCTCTTTTTTAAATAGTACCGAATGACTTCTTCCAGGCAAAGCCAATCTTCTCTATGACCCATATGTTGCCCTAGGCCAAATCATTACCTGGTGTCTCTATTTAAAAACTGGACAATTAGCATTGATCATACCATCTTGAGGATCCCTGTGCTGCTTTGTGCAGTTGTTTCATCTGCAACGGGCATCCAGCTGTTTCTAACACCAGACAGCTCTAACCAAGGTGTCTATGCATGTACATATATCGCGTTTGCATGGCCAGGCTTTGGTAGCAGGGGGTCTACAGGAGTGGCTTCTGTGTGAGGAGTGCTCCTGCTGAAGAGGAAGGAGCAGCAGAGAATGCTGGGGAGGAGAATTGCAGCCACCATTCCCTGTCCCCCTGTGCCACTGGGGAGGAGAAGGTAGACAAAATCAGGAGTGAAGTTGAGCCCTGGAAAGAGGGAGTGGTGGGGAGAAGTATTTTTAAGATTTGGTTTCTCATTATCATAGTCTGATTTGATTGGTAATATATTAAATTTCTTTTCCCCCAAGTCGAGTCTGTTTTGCCCATGATGGTAACTGGCAAGACATCTCTCCCTGCCCCTATCTCAACCCAAAAGCCTTTAATTATATTTTCTCTCCTCTGTCCAGCAGGAGGGCAGTGATAGAGCAGCTATGGTGGGCAGAGGCTCAACCCACCACAACATACAATTTCACTCTGCTCCGTTCCCAGAGTGCACTGCCTATGGTTTGTATCTGCCCACTAGTAAAAGGAGAAGAACTGATCTAGGCACATGTTTAACACAGCTTTTGGGAGATCTCGTTCCTTAAGGGCCCTGCTTAAAATAGGAACTAGCTGGCACAGCCACTTTCAGTAAGGAATACAGACGTCACTTTTACAGTGCAGATGCTCATCCTCAAAAAAAAAAAGCCACAAAATCCAAAAGAACAAACAAGCAAAACCAATCCCCAAAGAACCCACCTGCCCCTAAGATTTTCTAGAGGCATCTTCTGAGCAGAGTATTCACACTCAAGGGCAAAGCTGAGCACATACACATTCTGCATAAAAGCACCCAAACTGGAAGGAGAGCCATTGGTGTCCCAAATAAAGATCCTCAGCAAAGAGCATGGCCAGGGATGGGTAAACAGGGATGGTGCAAGTTCACTAGGACATTTGAAATGAGCAGCTGGCAGGCACCCAAGGGAAGCACAGGAGAATGCAAGCCTGTGAGCACCCCGAACTTAACTTACCTAGGACGTTTTCCAAAGCTACCATAATTTCATGCCTTCACATAGTATATCACACATGTCTTCACGTCTCATTATAGATATCTATAACTCATAGCAACTTTAAAACGTTTGCTTTTCCTGACTCAGCTATCCACCAGTCAACACTTACTGTTTTCCTTAATGGATGTCACATACAGCACAGAAAGGGTCATCCCAAGTTGCCTGGTAATCACCCTTGCTTTCTCATTTAGTTACAGAAATACTCTGTGTGTGCACGTGCACAAACATGCATGAATTCAAGAACATCTACATGCATGGTTCTGTAAATATACAGCCAGCTACAAAGCAACTGCATAAGCTCTATAACCCTTATATAAAGCTGAAGGAGACATATCTTTCAGATTAATGTTTAGCTAAAACCTGGAATACTAAAAATTGGTGAAACATGTCTTTAACGTATTTCAAAACCAGCATAAATCTACTGTCATCTATGAAAACACTGTACCCAACAGCACTTCTCACTAGAGAGAAACACCCATGTGTACAATGAGCACTGGGGAGATTCTCAACCAATACAAAGCTCTGCTTTAGCTCTACTGAGCTTCACTGAAGGGTAAAATGAAGTCAACTGAATTATAAAAATACACACTAGTCATTAATCCCCCCAACACTGTATAGTAAAGCAATTTATTTCAAAGTAGCCACTTTTAAGGGCAGGTAATTGAATTCACAATGTCTTGACTACTAAGGTATTTTGTGACTTCGACAACAGCAACCCTGGATATTGGAAACAGGAGTCAAACACAGCTTGAAAGTGCTGCTTGCTCAGCTATCAAGATGGATTTTTTTTTTAAATAGCTTCTAAAAAAATTTTTTAACTTACTTTGAATCCATTTTTGTCACTTTCTTAGTGAAAAATTCATCCACACCTTCATCCACTCTCCCCATGAGGCCATTCTGATCCCCTTCTGGTGGTACTCCAGCAGACACCTGACAGAAGAAAAAACTCTGTCTGGTATATAATAATCTAACAGTGTTTGTTCCAGTGATAACAATTAGGACATCATAAAAATTATGTGTGCCAACCAAAACTCAGCGCAGACATCAGAATCCCTACTGGAATTCCCCCTCTAGCCAGGCCAGCTGATGCATTACATCAAATGCAAAGTAACCCAAAACACCAGTGACAAACTGGATGCTGCAGTGCATGAGGCCAGGAATCAAATGCCTTGGGCTTGAGAGAATAGAGCACTAGGTCAGTCAGACAAGCAAAAAAACACAAAAAAAATAAATCCTGATCACGTGGTGACCTGAAGAGAAAGTATTTTCAACAGCCAGTTGCTTCCCTATTTGGGAAAAACCTATATTCTGGATTTCAGACTTGGAGATTTAGAAACAGAGCTCAAGCAGGCTAACAGAGGCTTCTATAATTCATTCAGTCTAGCACTTCCAAAAGCAGAGACTCTAAATACAGAGTCAGGTGTTCCACTTTAGGAACCAAACACAGGCTTTTGCTCAATGTTTAAAAACAGCAAACCTGCTCCCCATCTTTGGTTTCAGTGTCCACATTCTGAATATGGGTGACCTCAGGCATATAAACCAGGCTGGCTTTGAAGTACCTGCCAACCATAAAGGCCCTGTGAAGATTAGCTGGTGACTCTGCAGCCTCCTGAACATGAAACAAGCAGTCTCCTGGGAGGAGTTCTCATGTGGTCTAGCTCCTGTATGTGGCTTTGATGTGGAAAAGCTCTATTACCAGTAAAGAGACTACCTTCAATTTAAATGCCATATGGAAACCTTTTAGATGACTACAGAGGAGTCCCCAAGACCCAACCCAGCTGTATTCTTGGTAGTACCAGGGACCAGAACACAAAGTAACAGGGTTTGTAACTTGAAACAATTCAAATCAAGGAATCTCCTAGTTGCCACCATAACTCAAGAGCAATCCCAACTTCTCTTTTGATGTGGAATACAAACTCTTTTCTATGCCTCAATACTCTTAAAAGCCGCTGTTAATATCAAACCCAGTCTCATTAAGTCAGGACAACAGGCTTCATATGAACTAATGCTTTGGCACAACAATGAAACTTTTTACTTTCCTAGCTGAACCCTGTTAGAAGTTTAGTATTTGTTTTTGTTATCAAAGACAATAGTTAATATTTTATTGATACTTGCTGTAGCAATCTAATACTGATCTGAAAGAGCCCACCTGGTAATGACTGCTTTGTTGCCAGTCAAACTGGAAACAGATTTTCTATAAAGAACAGTTCTATTCTAAATCAGCACTACGATTTATCAGATTTCCAACTCTGATTTCCAACCACCTTTGGTACGTTCTGTAGAGAACTTGTTGAGCTGGAACATCTGACACCAGGCAGAAGTGCACATGCTAACATCTGGGTTGGTCTCAGTTACAAACCCCTTATCACCGGCGTCTCAACCAAAACACAAAATAAAAGCGAATGATGCATTTTAACAGAAATGAGAAACCACTTCATATTGATACTGGAGTCCTCCAAATAGTAGGGATAAACATGTAAGTATCCAAAGCAAGAGCATTTCCTGAAGGGGAAGTAATTCCAGGATCCGATGATCTATAGCAAAAGGGAAGATCTATCTCATAAAAAGAAAACAATGTGCATATGAAACAGCATCAAATTACTAAAAATTAACGAAATATGTACAGAAATGTTGAGGGTCTAATAAGGTCCTCAAGGCACGAGATATACTTATAGCTGTTTATTGTAACACCTTCTAGTATCAGCATTAACTGTAAGACTGAGCTCTGGTTTATTTTGTGTTTTACTCTCCCAATACTGAAAAAAAAAAGAAAAGAAGAAAANGAGAAGAGGAGACGAAGAGAAGAGGAGGAGACGAAGAGAAGAGGAGGAGACGAAGAGAAGAAGAGGAGACGAAGAGAAGAAGAGGAGACGAAGAGGAGGAGACGAAGAGAAGATGAAGAGAAGGAGACAAAGAGAAGAAGAGGAGAAGAAGAGAAGAAGAGAAGAAGAGAAGAAAAGAAGAGATGAAGAAAAGAAGAAAAGAAAAGAAGAAAAGAAGAAAAGAGTGTTAAGTTTTCATTTGTCCTTTTTTATCTCTTTTTTAGCTTAAGTTGAAAAGCAAGCATATTTCTTTGTTAAGGAAAAAACTGGCTTTGAAGCAGAAATAAATAAGATGAATCACAATCTCTTTCGTGTATTAGAGATTCATCTCTTCTGCTGTACTAAATCTTCACACATAAGGGAAGAACTCATGGGATTAAGATCTCACAAAAATCTAAATGATAAACAACTGTTTTATTGTTCTGCTTCAAAGTTAAAGCTACTTGGGAGTGGGTGGTTTTGAGTTTTTCTATTTTTCCCTCTACTTTTTCCCCTCTCTGAACACTCATTTCAGTAGAAACTCTGACAAATCTATAAATCTTTCTTCTGCCCGCCCACCTAACCCAAGTCAAAAGTTTATCTTTTCTCCATTTTCTCCTTTCTTTTCTTACATTTTTCAGCTTACAAAGAACAAGTCTGTTTTCCAGCAAAAACAGAGAAGTACAACTATGATCATCTGAGACGCCTTGACTTACTAAATACAAATAATGGGAACAGCAAACAACCCAACAGTACTGCTTTAAGCAGCAGAAAAGATCATGATTTTGCCTCTCACATTTCAAGTGCTTTCCCTAAGCACTGCTCTCTGTATTCTTGAAGTGGCAAAACCACCAGCAAGTCAACTCTGCAAGTGATGTCACAGTCCACTCACGACTTTGACCTCCAAAATCTGGCTGTTTCATTTTCAGAAGCATCAAAACAAATATCTTAAGTCTTTCAAAAATTTGTTTGGACGCGTTTTGAGGTCAGAACTAGTAAAGAACTAAATGGTTCATAAAAACAAGACGTGGACAAATGAGTTTAACTAAAAAAAAAAGCTCCTTTCAATTTCTGCAACTAAATAAACTCCCAATTTCCTAATTAATTCAATATGGATGAGCATTCTCACACCACTGCACTATCGTGGGAAGTAAGACTTCTCCTCTACAAGGAGTAACCTTTTTGTTGCTGTTGAAGAAGATACTGTATGTCCTAGTTCCACGCCTGGCAGTGAAGCAGTTCTCCCTCCCACGCCCCCACTCCTTCCACCTCCCTCTGCTGATGGCACAGAATGCGCTGAGTTTGGAAGCAACTGGGAAAACACGTGCCTTCTGCAGCAATGGGACTGGGAGAAGTAAACACAGATGTGTTTTCACTACACAGAGAGAAATCCATTCTTCTGCTACCTCTAACCTTCCCTGTAAAGCACAAGGGAATGGAAAGTTGGCTCAAATATCCCCTTTGCTTGAGTGTTTCTCCCTTTCCAAGTGGTACAAAAAGCACTCCACTGCCTGATATGATCTTTCCCAGTATTAGGGAAATTTTCAAGGATCCTCTCAGTTGAAAATCCTCAGGAAGCAGAAGAGGCCACAGGCATTTATTATGAGGCAGCCTAACTCAGAGAGGCAACGGCTGCCCCTTGACAGGGCTACTTATCATATCAGCTGTGCTCTGTTGCTGTGAGATAACTCTGTAACTCCTCCAGATCTGTCCTGACATACCCCGAGGACACACCATCACAGAAATAAATCTTTACTGATGCGGTGTGCCAAGGAAATGGAACTGTGGGAACTCCGCGCACGTATACTGAGTTCACACCAATGCCTTTCGTGAACAGACAGTGCTCTTCTGTTTTGCCTTTCTAAGGCAGGCTCTAGCATGAAAAGCAGATCTGTGACTATGCAGATTTGCTGGCCCAAACACCATCTTCAGTTTAGGGGCTGTGGGAAGCTGGGTGTCACAGAGTAGCTCCTCTGAGAGCTGATAGAAATAAAAATTCATGCCAAGTTACCATATCTTAATGCAGGCAGAAAAAAAGATTAAGACTTAACAAACCCTTGCAATGTAATTGAAAAGTCTCATGATATTTTGTGCATTTCCTGTGAAAGCTCCAAGAACCTCCAGAAACTGCTTCCATGACAAAAAAAAACCAAAACAACAGCGAAATAAAAAAGGATAAAACATATCCTGGATTTAGGCTATGTCAAATGAGACAAAAAGCTTGTAATAGCGATAGCACACTGAAAGACATGAATACCTGAAGAAAAATGAAGTAGTTGCTTATGGTTTTTATACCTTCAACTGTTGTCCTCTTAACATTGCAAGACCTGACTCATGGCAAAAAGCAATCAACACATTACATTGCTAGCAATATTTTAAAGTAGACTCACTGCTGCTTGGCTGGGCTGCTGCTTTTTATTCCTTTTGGGCCTTAATTTTGTAAAGTGTTCCAGTTTCCTGCCCTCTTCTGATGGCAGCTCTGAAATGAATCCAGAAGTTCGTTTGTCTGGCCTGCTGGAAGGAAATGGTGGGTCTTCTATATGGATAGGTACTTCTTCCAGTGCTTTATCTAGATCAAATTCCATTTCTAAGAGAAATCAAAACTTTCTAATTAGATTTAACATGGTATTTAAAACAAAAGACAATGCCATTCCTCTTTTTGGTGGTAAATAATTATAAGCACATTCAGGGAACTTAGCCACAACATCTCTGTGAGCAGACAGAGCACTGTGAGCAACTATTTACTATCAAACACATTAGCAGAGTCCCAAAACAAAGCAGCCAGGATGGGCCACAAATGCAGTCCAGAGGGAGGATCACCTGTACTTTTCAATCAAGAACCACCTAGAATCACCTCAAGCAAGCAAAGAAACAAAATGGTTTTAAGGAATTCTCACTTACCAAAAGCTCTGGACACTGGCCGGAGCATTCTACTGTGGATGCTTTTCCTTTTTGATTTAGGAGTCATCTATCAACACAAAAAAACCCAAAAATTACTTTAGGGGACAAAAGAAATTACAACAAAACAGTTTTTCAAGCCTATGAACTATTTCAAGATCTGATTTAACACCAGAAGGGAATGGGTTTTTTCCTCCCTCTCTCATACTTTCAGAACTTTTTTAAAATTTATATTTTGTTCAACTGACTTTGAACAGAACCAGGGAGGTAATTTATTTTTCCCACTAAAACTGCAGGCTGCACACAGGATGATTACTGAAACGGTGAAAGCATTAACTCTTTGATCACCAATCATAAAACAAGGGAACTATTAAAATCTCACCTCTGCATTTGAGATCACAAGGGACGCATTTAAGACTTAAATACTTTGTCCAATATTTGCACAGTTAATGACAATACCAGGAATAGTCTACCCCTTGTCCTGGCTTTTATTTTTGATACAAAATACACTTCCTCAGTTCATTTGTTAGCGGCACACTACCAGGACTCTATGCTTCTGGACACCACCACACAGCTCACCAAACTTCCCTAGGAAAATGAGCCCTGGAGAATACAGCCCTTCTTCAAAAAACGAAAACACCATGTCAGTGTTGGCAGTATCTGTAGCAAACACATGACTTCCCTGGACTTCATACACATTGAAAACAGGTGGAAAGTTCAGCATATATTCAACACAGTTACTGAATTACGTGCTATTAGCCTTCTGATCTTCACATTGCCAAAAAAAGGAATATGTTGCCTTAAGAGCGCAAATACCCAGACTTAAGACTCAAGTTTGTTCTTTTTGGAAGAAAGTTGTCTTTCTTCTCTTGACTGAAGCCTTCTGAATGTTTGCACGGCAAGAAAGACAGCTTTGCTACAGGAAATGGATGCATCACCAATTCCAAACTTCTTAACATAGCTCAGCATTGTAAGACTTTTTGTTTAAAAGTTGACCCACAGGTTTCCTCAAGAGTTAATTTTAAATGGCTGAGCTTCTATAAAGATGGGCTCCTTTCATGGTAGAGTTGTACATGCTGGCTTTAGTGATACCCATATACTTCCATTAACTTGCTAGTCTTGAAGTGTAGTGACTTCAAATCTAGTGGCTGCAGATTCTGGAGTATCAGTCAGCAAGCTGTTCTGGCTTGCCACTCATTAACAGAATTGTTAATAAAGTTTAGTAGTATCAATTTTATATCAGCCAGAAAAGACATAGTTGGCATTAACATTTCAGACAAATCATGAACTGTTTAAGGCAAACATTTGCTAGTTTTCATGTATGGGAAACTCACTGCACAGACTCGCATGTACTGAATTCATATTCCCAAAGTAGTAACGAGGATTGTTATGCCACTACTCACATGCTCAGGGTTATGACAGATTTTTGTGACAGGACAACTATTATCCATGTTCTCAAGACCAGAAAAGGACTTGAAGACTACAGAGTGGGCAGTGATAGCACTGCCTGGGCAACAGAGCTGTGGTTTTATTGCCATGTACATTGTTGGGAAAAAAAGATACCTTCAGCTGTTGCAGGTTTCCACTTCCACATTCAACAACCATCAGTAAATCACACAATAGTTTCAAGACCAGCCAGGAAGTAGTTTGCCACCTGAGCAGACTGACACTAATGAGCGGGTGAAGTGTTGCTGCATCAAAAGGCCAGACACTTCTTTCAGAGTTACCAATAAATTAAATGCAATGGATTCGATGGGGAGTGGCTGGAGAGGTGCTGATTTTTTTCAGCCAAAACTGCAGCGGACTGTGCAAGAGGTAGGCAGCTGGGCAGCCTCTGAACCACACACCTCAACAGCTGCCAATCCATCCCCCAAACCTGAAACAACCAAAGCATTCGCACCTCATGCAAGAAAGAGCTGAAGCAGCTCAGCATTTGTGGGACAACAATTACAAGTCACTATCAGTAGTCCTGGTTTTATTTCCAGACATAGCCCATTTCTCGTCAAGGTATATTCACATGCATTTTGGTCTGTTTCCCAATTTCTTTTGGAGGTGTGACTGGAAGTTACATCTAGTATATACAGCAACTCATGTGCTAAAGAAGATCAGAAAGGAGGACAGAAAACAGCTGATGGGAGACCTCTGGTCACTCAGGAGCTGCACAGTCATGGCCAGTGTTTGGAGTGGATGAACACAGACATGTTGAGAGCTGCATCGGCCCAGGGCACCAATGCAAAACAGCATAGGGCAAGTTTTGAGGTTCCTGTCCAAGGACTGGAATGCTCCAAATACTTCTCCAACAGCCAGGAACAGATTGATTTCATTTTGCTTCCCAGGCAAGAAAATGCTCCCAGATGACCCTGCAGAGCTTGTGCTGATGACCATAAGCCAGTCTCTGCTATAACTTACTGTCAGCTTGGCACAATCCATCAGCAGCTTGGTTGCTGGGGATAAAGGCAGAGGGATAGAGATGCTTCCCATTTGCTTTAACAGCATGAATAACAGCTCCGCATACACTTTTATTTGAAAACCTTCTGTTTTCTAGCCTGTTTAGGAAGTGCACAGATGAAAGGCTTCTTGCCAAGTGAACTTTCTAGATCACACGCAGAGCAAAATGGGTCAAAGCATTAATTTAAATAGGCCAGTGTGGTCTTTTACAAAATATTAGGCTTAATCTCTGCTTAACATCTCAGCCACCACACAGTCTGCTACGGCGGCAGTGCACATGTCATTGCTGAGGAGATATCTGAACTCCCTAGCCTGAGCCCCTTTTCCTATACTGCATGGAAGCAATTCAGCTTCAGCAGAAACGCATCTTCTGCCACCACCTCTGGCCCCACAAGCACAAAGTAGCTCTCTGGCCTTGTTTCCCCTGTGGGCCTTACAGAGGAACAGCTGTTAGTATCAATCTCCCCTCATACACATCTTCCACGGACTTTCCATTCTAGCAGACTACCTCCTGAATTCTTCCCTGCTTTGCCTACTTTTCCATGAGCACTTTGTAGGCTGCTTGGCAGAACAGATAGAAATATTAACTGCATCTCTGGAATTTGAGAGGACCTCTTGGAAGTCTGCATGCACCTACGCCACTGAGATCTCAGGAGATGGCTCCACGAATGTACCCCCTCTGCAGTAGATGTGAGCCAGCAAATCTCTACCGCACTTCCAAATAAGGGCTTACTTAGACACCATCACATGTCCTTGCTTACTTTAAGCTCCCAGGATCTCTTCCCATGAGCACTTTTCCAGATTCCTCCCTCTGCCTTCCTCACAAAACTATCTGAGCCCTTTGGAGTTTTCTGAAATTATATTACCAGCTGTGGAAGAACACTAGTACCTTGAGAATTAAAAACAACGACTGAAATCGTTCTGTTTTGAATGCTAGAAAACAATGTACTTTCAGAAACGGGATCTCAGATACTCTCCTTGTTTAGACAGATATTTGAAATTACTCTTGGTGCTGAGGGATATGCTTATTTCCATGTTTTTCTCCTCCTACTCCAAAGTAATTTATATTCAATCCTATTAGATACAGAGATGCTCTGTGACCCTCCTGTCACTTCCCTTTCAAAAGATTTCAAACGAACTAATGAACAACTTGCTGCTCCCTCTTGAAATTCATCTCCCCAACCAGCCTCCCTCTAACGTATGGGTTTTCAGCTTCAAGAACACGTTAAGGACTATTCTTTCATTAAGCTGTATGATGCTTGACTATAAAACCAAATCAACAGATTTTCCTTCTGAGCAGTAATATTTGTGCTTATACCTCCAACAGCAGCACTCTGCTTTGGTTTGGTCTTAAAACCAAGGGATCCTTTAAATTCAGGTGCTACATTAGCTGAACCTTTTTGTAAATCCAATCTCATTCCTGAACCACTGCCTATTACATTTGCAGGTGCAGATGGATGGCACTCAGTCTCCCAGGAGACTCTCAAGGCAGTACAGAGGCAAATGGAGCACAAAAACATAAACAAGTAGGCCAGAAACAGCAGAGCTAAAAAAATACTTACACTTGTACAGCAGAGAGTCTCCATGCAGCAAAAAAGAAAGAAAAAAGAATATGAATGGGGAAGACAAAGCAATAGCAGTTCTCAGGAAAGGAGGCAAAACCAGGAATCACCAAAATAAAGAAAACTAAAGCCAAACACTTGGAAGTCTTAGCAGGAAAGGTGACATGCAAGAATGAGGTAAAATTCCCTTGTATTTGGAAGTGCTATACATTTTGTCTTTCCGGAGGATAACCAGAGAAGTATGCAATCTCTCTTTTGATCTATATTGGGACAAACTAAGGTGTTCTGACATTTGTTTCCAATATACGGCACTCGGCAATGGTGCCAACCTGCCACCTGCTGTCCCAACGTACTGTGTTTTTCCATTTTGCTGGCACCAGTAGCGAGAAAAAAAATGTAATTCTATTACTTCCTAGTCTGAAGGAAGATTCTGAATTAAAAATTGCCAGTTTGTTGTGGTGTGCAAGCAAGCAAAGAAAACAAAACAAAGCTTCTCTTAAAGGAATGAAAAAGGATGGAAGTCTGTTCTCCTGAGGGTTAAGTAAATGTAAACTAAAGCAACAGTATTTCTCCTTCCCATAAGGAGGTTTAGAGGCACAGACTTTCAAGCACTTTTGGCATATGAGAAAGATGCTGTTTCATGACTAAAGCACAACCTTTTCTCTTCCCTTCAAAAATTATAAGAAAAAAAAAGCAGTACGGCCGTCACAGGAAATGAAGCAATGCCAAATGCCATATCCCATCTCTTCTATGGCTCATGACCAATCATTCTCCTCCCAAATTTAGGGTTAGAAAAAACAATTATTAGAAGTGTGGTTTTGTTTTCAAGTTGAATGGGAACTGCTGCTATAACAACACTGCAGGTGTTAGCAGAGTGTGGCAGAAGTAGTCATGCTCTGGATTAAACATCTTGTCCAGAAAGTGCTGCATGTTCTCGCACCCAGCTTCTCTCCTTTATTTATCTGCTGTCCTCAGGGTTAGCTGTTTGTTAGGATTTTGCCCCTGGGTTTTGAGGGTTTTTTGTCTTTATTTTCTTTTACCTTCAGAAACTTTGGCTTTATGCAAGAGATCTCAGCTAGCAGTGACTCAGGCAAACCACCTCATTACTCTCATTTTTGTATGCTATCCATGCACACATACTCTCTTACTCACTTTCTCTGTCAGAATCTATGTTCTCTCTTCTCTTGCCCATCTTCTACATTACCAAACACTATCGCTGCTCTGAGATTCCTGGAGAGACTGCAGAATCCATTGACAAACATCTCGAAAACTGAAACAATCTTAAAAAAAGTGCTCCTGCACACTTCAAAAAATAAATCTGTAACATTGATTCTCTTTCAGACAGCATTCGTGGCAGTACTCCAGCGTTAGCTGTGTATTAATGCACAGGCGGGAAAGTGATTTACTTTATATATGCAGCTGGAAATGTGATTAGGACCAAAGTGCAAAGTAATACACAGAAATGAAAGCAATCCCAGGATTTGAGGGAGTTTACAGTCTATGGTCCTGATCCATCAAGGGCTTATGGAAACTCCTACCTTCCACACTTCAGTGATCTCCCGATTACCGAGGCACTTAAAAGTTAAAAGGTGCTAAGCACCTTGTGGGTGGGGAGAAAGTCGGGAGAAGGAGGCGAACAGCAGCCAACAGGTTAGACAAGGAAGCATCATTAAGCAAAGCAAAGACCAAGGGACTTGCCTGAAGCCACCAAGGAATCTGGCTGCTCTGCAGGGAACCTAATGCCAGTCTTCAGACCCCTGAAGTGCTACAGACCAGGAGGCCTCCCAACCCTTCCCTTCGTTTGCTCTCAGCATAATTGCAAAATAAAGTGGTCTGCCTCCCAGTGTACTACACGGGCCATCCCTGAAGATGAAACACCAACCCACAACCCAAATTCCCAAGAAAATTAAACCCAAACAAAATCAGAAACTGCATTGGGGAATTATAAAAATGTGCCAATGAGGTTTGAGATGTCATAAAAAGTATTTCAAAGGAATTTTACTTAATTCTAATTTTACTAATTTCAAAGGAATCCAGTGCTATACCATTTCAGCTAGATGTATTTTGTGGGGTATGCATTTTTAAGAAACACGCATAAGAAAACAAGGCATTTTATCACAAGTCCTGCTGTTTTCTTTTGCTGTAAGGAATCCTGACCTGTAAAGCTGGTCAGACACCAGCTTTACAAAAACCACGACACCAGTTGAGTCAATCAGCGTTTCCCATGCTTTTTCTAGTCTCCTAACTGGCTTTGACAGTGTCATGCATAAAAAAATATATATCTTCAGGTATACTTTGTAAAGCAGAGCAGCAAATTGATCAGTTCTGGTTTTTGCACATAAAATCTCTGGACATGCAGGTATCTCGTAATCTGTATAGAAAACCTTAGAAACTAGAAAGTTGCTATCCCTTATTTCACCTACAGAAGATTTTATGAGGTGATTTCCAGGTGAAACCTTCCGCGTGGCTTCAGAAAATCAGTGATGCACTTCCCACTAGCAATGACAGTGACCTGAGCCACTGTCCTTAGAATCTGCCCCTCGAGTGCCATTGTCCTCGGAAAGTTAAATGCAGTGCTAAAATCCATGACAGCTAATAGAGAATTTTTCAGTAGACAGCAGAGCAAAGCCCCTCACAGTTCTGAATGTAGAGGCTATGCATTTTTACATCAGCAGAGATCTAGTCCTTACCTTTATGTTTCAGAGTTCTGTACTCTATATGGAAATAGATAGATAGATAGATAGAGCAAATAGTATAAATAAATATGGCATACAAATAATCCATATGTGAGTTTCAGGAGTATGTTTATTTCCTTCCCTCCATCAAGAGCTGAACTTCTAGAGAAGGAGCTATGGCTCAGAATTAATTCAATTAGTCTCATATAAACCAGCCTGACCTTTAGAATTACTTTGTACAGAAACATTTTCTGAAAGAAAAGGAGTAACACTGCAGTAAGATAAGCTCAGTAGATTTGCCCTTGAGCTTGTTGTATTTTACTAGCCAAGAAACCTTTGCTTTTCTGCTTGCTGAGATGTGGCTCATGTACTCTGTGATATTTCATCAAACATTTCAATATTTTCTTTTAATTAATAATTCTGCACTTGCATCTTTCAAGTCATGTAAAATTTCTGCTAATAAACATTCCTACATATAAACAGTCAAAGCTTTCATTATGAAGACTGAAAAACCAGACACGTGAATTAAACTGAGTGGTTCATAAAACTATTAAACCAAATGTTTAATTCCATGTTCTGAATTAGTATCCTGCACAGAATTCATGCCTGCAACTATCACCTGCAAAAAGCAATTGTCCATAGCATCAGTTCTGTTTTCTATTTGCTCATGAAGAGGTCAACATATTCTACAGCACCTGGGCTTCAAGATGATCAAAGAGGATGGTTCCAACTACATTACTTTTGCTTTTATAGTTATTTCAGTTAAAAACAACAGAGACTTGCTGCAGGTCAGCTTACACAAACTCCATCTTTAAGTCACCGCAACCTGCTTGCTTGTCATTGTTTATTACCTTCAGCTGGCAAACGCTGATGCAAAAATTGCTTTGTTCATGACCTAATCTTCCATACAGTAAAAATAAAAAGCTCTTAAACTCGGCAAACATGCAGGGGTGGACAGCTGATCAAGACACTCTTAGGCAGTTCTTTAATAGCTACCACACGTATCAGGTGCCCTGGGCAAGACATCATTAAAGCAGCTCAGAGGCAACTACTCCTGAACAGGTGTTCAAGCCAGGACAAATGGGGCTTAGGGCAACTGGATCGAGCAAAGGGTGTTCCTGCCCATGGCAGGAACTTGGAACTAGGTGATCTTTAAAGGTCTCTTCCAACCCAAACCATTTGATGATTTTATGAAAAAGAGCTGTTGTACCTGCCTGCCCTAGAGCTTCCCAGGACTGAGAATCAATACAACTTCTGCATCTCTCCTTCCTTCAAACAGCCTGAAGTGAACAGCTACCAAAAGAGTAAGCAGTCATCTAGACAAAACCAACCAGTCATCTTGCCACTGCTGTCAGACCCTTTGTGGGCAGATGATGGATTGCTTGTGGTGACATTTGATAGAGGAAATGCTATAGGGAGACTTACCACAGTCAGTTTACCCTGGAAGGACAAGTGGACTCTATGCTCAGAATTATGATGGGAAATTTTACTCTTGAAAACCCAGGAACACTTGAGCTGTTGTTATTTTCTCACAGAAAATATTGCTTCAGACCTATCTCCTAACATGCACAATAAATCTTTATACCCCTTGGACACTTTGAAATATACTTTATGAACTAAAACATTAAAAAGAACCTCCCAACCTTCTGAATTTTAAGTCCTGTCTATACTATATCAAGAGATCTTCCTATTGAAAACAGGAAATATCTTAACAGGCAAGCAAATATTCTATGACCCTGTAGGAGAAACAGAAATACTTGAGCATTTGAGTTTCTTCCCTTAAACAAACTGATAGAAAATGTCAATCATTATTTACCCAAGAGAGGATGGCAAAAATCAAAAGCTGGTCTATGCAGCGATGAAACTGAAGTGTGACACATGATTTAAATAATGCTGATTGGTCAGGCAGTCACGGGGAAGCACATAAGCCTACGAGGGACAGAAACACCACGAAAGGATTGGAAGATGCCTACCCTGCAAAGCAGGACTGCTCACCCACAAGCATGGAATTAAGTGCTGATTGTATGGACACAAACTTCCCAGGAATATCTAAATACCATGGTATTGAAATGACTCATAGCTAAACTGTACAAGATAAAATGAGGTTCTAATCAGCTTTGAGTGAAACTACCTGAATTTTCTATCACCTTGTTTTTCTCTCCTGTTCTTTTCGTTTTCTTTAATATCTGCATACTTGAGGATTCTTTCACCTGTTTAAGTGCTTTCGGTTTCGGATTAGTATTCCAATCCTGCCACTACTGACCTCAAAAATTCACAGTAACTTGATCTAACATGAGATTCTAACAAGATCTCACTGCAGAGGTACATCCACCACTTTGTAATGAGGCTTTAGCTGACCTGAATAACATCCAAAGAAAGTATGTTTACCTCTAAGTTCTCCTCTAGTCTAACAGAGAGGTGTTTTGAGAGGAAGCCTGATAGATTTACGAATAAGGCTGTGTGATGCAGTTGTCAATGACAGCAGTGATGAGACTTGATGACTTGGAAGCTGTCTTCTAGCCTTTCGGCAGTACGTATGCTTGATTTTATTTATTTATTTATTTTGAAGTTCCTATTCTGGTAACCCAGTTCATCCTAACCCCCTTCTCCTTGACAAAATATAGCAAAGTCTAATGGTACCCTGCAACTACCTGTCCTAACACAGACTTTATCTCCCCTCTTCCTGTGAGGAACTATTCTTTATCCCTGCAATATGAAGTATCAGTTTTGCTGAGCAAAAAATGGCAAGCCTCATGTTCTTCTGGATGAAGCAGGAACCATGAAGCACTCTCAGTGAGACAGACTTACGCTTGTGCTATTTTCAGTAGGCTCTCTAGAGTTCAAAGTAAACAAGATTTCCCCAGACAACACAGATTAAGTACCTCACGCCAAGCTGTTCATGTGAGATGTTGGAAGAATCAAAAAGCAGCAGAAAGGATCATACAACCTATACAGAAAACTCCTCAACCATCGAAGAAGGTCAACTTGCTAGATACTAATTGAATTGTGACACATGATGGCTGCAGAGAGATGTGTGCTACCAAAATAGCATTATCAGAGGTTATTCTCATGCTGCTTGCTGCTGTGCCTTTGCCAAAGGCCCCAGAGCAGAGATTTTGGCAAGAATTACTCCAAAGTTGCTCCTGCTGATCTATCATGGGAAATAACAAGAAGGTTCTTATAAGCAGAGGCTGTGGGAAGATGATTCTGTATCTGTTCGTGCTGAACATCAACTGACTCCATGGCTCTGCTGGCAAAAGGGATCCCATGAGTGCCCCCTGACCCAACCTGTGCAAAAGGGCTTTGCCCTCATTACCTGTTAACTTTACCTGAAGCAGGTAAGTGAGCTCTTGGGTGATTCAGCTGCTGGCTGAATTGGCAAGCAAATGCATATAGGGACAGTCACCTCTCCACCAAGTGGTGGGTGGCTGTCCATCAGCAGGCTGTGACAGCCTGTGACAGCTAGCTGGTGCCTGCTGAGATGCCTGTGCTGGCAGCCTGGGCATCCAAATTCTTGCCAGCAGAGTGGCAAATGGAGGGATTGAGCAGCCGGGGCTGGCACTACCTACAGATTGCACACCTGCGCGTTCAAGACCTTTCTGTCTGCCACAGACAAACTTCTCAGTAGTAACTCTCTCCTAAAATCCCTGCAGGGAAGTTCAGCTCTGGAGACCAGTGTTTCAGTGAGTGGCTTGTTACTGCACTCTCCTTTCAATGTGGCTTTTTCATGACACATGAAATAAACCGATGGAAACTCAGTATCAGTAAGACATAACTGCCACAAAGGGTGTAACTGCCTTCTTGGTTCCAGCAGAGAACAAGTTAATTTTCTTCCTAGTATCTGGTACAGTGCTGTGTTTCGGATTTAGCATGAGACTAGCATTGATAACATGCTGGTGTTTTTAGATGTTGCTGAGCAGTGCTTACACTAAATCAAGGACTTTTCAGCTTCTGATACAGCCCTGCCAGCAAGGGGAGTGGGGGTGCACAAGAAGTTGTGAGGGGGCACAGCCAGGAGAGCTGACCCCAAATGACCAAAGGGACATTCCATACCACATGGCATCATGCTCAGCTTATAAAGCCGGGGGTAGTTGGCCAGGGGGTAGTGGCTGCTCCTCAGGGACTGGCTGGGCATCAGTCAGCAGGTGCTGAACAACTGCATCATGCATCACTTGTTTTGTATCTTTTTTCACCATTATTACTATATCCCCTTCCTTTTCTGCTCTATTAAACTATTTTTTTTCTCAAGCCATGAGTTTTACTTTTCTTCTGATTCTCTCATGCATCCCACTGAAGGGGAGTGAGTGTGATATTCAGCTGCCTGCCAGATTAAATCACAACAACTACACACCCTCTTCTCCACCCCCAACGCAAATATGGGTCTGCTAAGGCACCAATATTATGGCAAGACAAGTGCCTGGTACAGGTGTCACCACCCAAACAGAATACCCAGCAGCTGCATTCCACAATTCTTCCTATAACCTAAGCAGAAAGCAATCTCCAAATTTATACTATTTTTTTTTCTTAAACAAGCACGCAGTGCTGTTATGCAGTTTATCATATTCTTCATTTACTTCATATTGTGCCAATAATGTATCCGAGATTATGAGAAACAGCTCTGAACTCTAAGAAATCTCAGCTGGTTTAAGAAAAATAAACAATATATAAATTATCCATCACCTCCTTCCATTTAGAGACCAAGAAAAGACATTGAAAGCCAGGTTTCTTTGAGAGTATTTCAGCTGGGAACCCCTCATAAGCCTGTACTCTGTAGTCTATACATGTAACAAGTATTGAATAAACATGGATAAGGGCAGTGAGGATGCTGCAAAACTATAGACAGAGGAACACAGGAAAAGATAGATAATAAATATTCACTATTAAAATTAAAGTATTCATAATGCTAATGAGGATAACACATAAATTGCAAATAAACAAGACATTCTGCAAAGTGATCACACTTGTTCCCTTTGTATGGCACTTTCTCAGCCACAGCACTGCATGTGTAGGGAAAGGCTTAAGGAGGACTCTGGCACTGTGCTTTGCTCCTCCTGGTGATATTTCCATAAACTGTCCTAGTTTGGGGTGAGTCAGAAATATGACTGGACTCCCACTGAAGCAGATTTACTCGCATGCCTGTGAGCCTTTTCAGAAGCCAAGAATACTCTCACACACCATAATGCCAGTTTCTAGCTTCCCACAGAGTGCTGTATTTTCTGCACATCAAAGGCCCATTTCTGCTAATGCATACAAGAGAGAAACTCAAGTGTCACAATCAATTTAATCCAGCATTCATCCAGACTGCTGCCTTTGCCCTCATCCCTGTCTGCTTGTTTCTGCCACTCAGGATTTGTTTTGTGGACTCAACCAGGGGACTAGTTGGTCTGTAAACTAACCTGGGAAAGAAATCCTTCGTTAAAAGCTTAATTGTCAGTCGAATCAATTCCCACACCCAGTTTGTTGTGAGGCTGTGTGAACATCAGTACAAGCGTGAGGGTGTGGGCAGGAAAGCGCGAACTGTGTGCGGGGGAAAGTGGAAATGCTCATTTCAGTAAAAAAAAAGATTTTTGTTGGATTAAGTCAGTGACAGAGCTGGAGCTTTATTTGTAGTGCAGGAGAACATACGGAGTCCAACAGAAAACAGGGTTTTATTACAGTAGGTGTTCAGTCTTTCATCCAAAAAGCTGATTCTCTATGCCTGAGACAATTCTGTTGCAGGTAAATAGAGAGCAGCAAGAATCTGATGTGTTAGTAAGTCAGGGCATACCAGAGAATCCGTGCTTTGGTTTTTCTTCCTACAGCATCAGTGCACATGTTTCTGTCTGCACCATGATCTCCTCCTTCTGCCAGTGAAAGCAACGGAAAAGGTTTCTGTTGTTTTCATACGAACTTGCTGTTGATGGGAGCGGGGGGCAGGGGTTGGGGGTGGGTCAGGAGGGAAAAGCTTACAGTGGTGCTTTACGACTTTGGGGTGGGTTTTTTGTTTATTTGCTTGCTTTAGTAATTTTATTTTTGGTGAGTGCCATTTCTTCCTTTTCTCTGAAAACACTGAGGTCCATACACTCCTTGTCCTTCAGAAGACACAAGGTCACAAGTCTTCACCTGAACACAGGATTCATCTGCTAAATCTTTGACAATGGCTAGCCAGGAAAAACATACACCACCAATCTACAACAGTTCTGCTATTTCTGCAAATTTTCTTCTCTACAGGTGAAATCTATTGTTCAATAAAGAACTTTAATATATTGCTCATGAGATTTTTTTTAAACTTTCCTCCACTGAAGTCACAGAACAATTTCTGCAGTTAAAATTAGAAATAGGTGAGAAACAGCTAACACTCAATATTCATCACAGGCAATCCTTTCCTATTAGCCACTAGCATTATTTCAAACACAATTTACCATCCAAGCATTTCAATCTTACACTGAAATGCTTTAAACAAGAGTTATAGGTAAACTTCCGTATTACAAACTAAAATTCCTTTACATGTTTCAAGCAACTTCCTACCATACCTCTTCATAACACAAACAACCTCTGCTAAGCTCTAAAAACAATACTTACCCTGGCTGTACGCTTGTTACTACCTATAGTAATAAAGTTATATTGCTGAAACAGATATTTAAAAAGAGATAGGTACATGGATTTTTGGTAGAAGAAAAGCTCTTTCCTCAAAACATTTTTAAATTGTATCTCGACTCTATTGAGCTCTATTTAGTATTCCAGAAGCCAAAATAACATTCAAGTATCTGAAAAAAAATACTTTAGAAAAGAACTGTTAAGCACAATCTAACAAAGATGCTGCACTATCTTTTGGTGAGGAATTGAACATTGTTTAGTATCTCTTGCTTCTGCAAAGTACTAATGCAAATGAAGGAATAAAGTACAACTAGAAGCATTACGCAAACTAAAATCAGTTGGTATCTACCTACACGACTACACATACCAAGACACATGATATTCAGCCTCAGTAAAAAAGGGTGCATTATTTAAAGTTAGTTTTAAAATGCATGCATGAGTTGAGTATGTGTCACACCCACCATATAAGCACATAAAATTTTAGACAAACTGTACTATTTTATGGAGTTAATTCATGATCGAGTCTAAGCTCTGAAAAGCAGGCCATGGTTTTTACTTTCATCTGAGAAGAGCAAGCAGTTTTCTGCAAAAAGATTTTACTTTCCATCTTAGTTGCACACAACTTTTATCTAATGACTTATTACCATCAATGCAGCTCTAATTAAATGTAGACAACCAAGACAGCTGTAGATTAGGGAAGCATCAATTTACTGTAGTGCAGCTCAGGGAGATCAGCAACTCTCGGATGCCTAACGTTCCAGCAATCATGTCCTGTGCTGGACCACTCAATCGCTCACAGAGCTCTTCACAGCTCATTTAACAGACTGGCAAATTCTGGTATGACTGACAAGTCTTTCATATTATGGGCTCTCAGGCCAGTGTTAAAGGCTGGATGAGAAACTAACCCTAAGCTGAAGCTACTAAGTGTTAACTGCACAGTTTGGTATTTAGGAAGTCCTAACTCCCACAGCAGAAAATGCTAGAAATAACATTTAAGAGTCTACTTTTCAGTGATGCATTTTGTGAGCCCATTTGTGATATTTCATCCTGTCTTGTCTGTGTTGTTTATACATATCTAAATTTCTACTCTGTCAGGGAAATCCTCCCAGGCACAGCCACTCTGCTTAAGAATAGGTGGGCAGGCTCTGAAACAGTGCCTGTTTGTTCCCTCTATCACCAGCAATGGAAGTTTCAGATCCCTATGCTGCCAGTCCAAGTGTTTCAAACTTTTTTGTATTCGGCTTTCAACCCACATATAGAAACAAATAGCTCATAAACATTTTATTACCAACACATCCACCTCACTCACACTCATTCACATAGCTTCAATGATATACAATCTACCTGCAATCATAGCCAAATGTGAATCCAGATCCAGTTTTTCCTCACATTATACAAACACAGCTTCAAGGGAAGCTGGTAAATAACAACATGCTGCTGTATGGTTTACCCCAGCCAAAATACTGATCATAAATAGGCTTGCTGAAGAAAACAAGTACAAAGAATTGATGAAGATAATGGGGGTTTGCAAAACAAATCCTGTTTTGCAAATGGGAAACAGCTTCCCAAATGGTGGTCCAAGCTCAGTGCCTCTCTCTTCCAAGAGACCAAAATCTCTTCTTCCCAAAACATCTTGACAGCCAGCTGGAGCAAGGCTGGGCTTAGAATAGGCGAGTTTTCTCTGGCATCCCAGCAACACAACCAGCCTCATCCTACATTCCAAATTCTTTTGGCTGTAAGAGATTAGGCTCCCAAACAAGCACAATATCAAACTGCAATTCAAGGTTCCAGGTTTGAGGTTTGCTGAACAAACAGCCAGGTGCATCATCTAATCAACAGGCTAAGATCTACTTTATCATCACACTCTACAATGCTTAGGGATTTCCAACGACCAAGCAAGGCAGTGTCCTGGACTAATGCCACTTTGGAAGTAATATCTAAACATCTATTTCTCATTTAAGATTAAAAATAATCAAATTAGGTTCCTAAATATAGTTCATAAAACCGTATGTTTCTCTTTCTAGTAAAATCTCTCAGCAACATATCTGTGTCCTGCGCTGACCAGCTCATAAAGCATCCACTGATGCCCTTTCAGATGGTTCCTCATTTCCACACAAATATCTGTGTGACACTTAAAAGCTGCCACACATCAGCTTATGTTTATCAAGAAAATACCTGAACTCTGTAGGATTTTCCCATAGCTACAATAAATCACTTGGAAAGTGCTGTCTTTGAAGTTACTAACTCCACACAGAAGATACATTCTTGGGGAGCTTTTAGTTGCAAAAAGCTCAGTGAGAACACCAGCTCAGTAAAAATCCCTGTATCCCTCAGCCTTCTGGAGCTGTGTCATTGTGTCAACGTTAAAGTTCAACAAGGCCAAGTACTAAGTCCTGCATGGGGGTCGGAGCAATCCTAAGCACAAACACAGGCTAGGCAGAGATTGGACCGAGAGCAGCCCTGGGGAGAAGGACTTGGGGGTGTTTGTGGATGAGAAGCTCAACAAGACCTGACAACATGCACTCAACAGCCCAGAAAGACTGGGCTGTATCAAAAGCAGCGTGGCCAGCAGGGTGAGGGAGGGGATTCTGCCCCTCTACTCCTATCTCGTGAGAATCCACCTGAAGTGCTGTGTTCCAGCTCTGAGGCCCCCAGTTTAAGGACATGGACCTACTGGAATGAGTTCAGATGAGGCCATGAGGATGATCAGAGGGCTGGAGCACCTCTCCTATGAAGACAGGCTGAAGGAGCTGAGGTTGTTCAGCCTGGAGAAGAAAAGGCTCCAGGAAGACCTTACAACAGTACCTAAGGGGGACCTACAAATAGGCAGGACTTTTTACAAGGGCACGTAGTGATAGAAAAAAGGAGAAATGGTTTTAACTGAAAGAGGGTGGATTTTGATAAGAATATTAGGAAGAAATTCTTTACTGTGAGGGTGATGAGGCACAAGAACACGTTGCCCAGAGAAGCTGAGGATGCCCTGTCCCTGGAAGTGTCCAAGGCCAAATTGGATTGTGCTCCGAGCAACCTGGTCTAATGGAAAGGGTCCCTGTCCATAGAACATGATCTTTCATGTCCCTTCCAACCCAAACTATTCTATGAATTGATCTATTTATCCCTATATTTTTACAGCAGGAACTAACATTATTTGGAGTCAAGATGCAAAAAGCAGCTCCCAAATATGGATTACAGTTTTTAATAAATGGATTCTTTAGCACTGACTAAGATTACTGTCTCATGTTTATTTGATGCTATATTCTCTTCAGAAATTAGATATTGATGAGAATCTGGGTCACAAAGGTATTTGAATCTCTGTGCAAATGAAGAGAATGAAGACATATAAACACTTCTGAAGATAAGTACAGTTAGCATCTAATGCATTTTTTAGAGAGTGTAAGCAGCATCACATTTCCATTATTTTAATATAGACAAAGTGAACGATAACAGCAGGGTGATATGATGTTTTCATATAGCCATGGTGATATGAGATAAAGACAGGAGCTATTTTTTACATTTCCAGTATTACTATCCTTAACAGGCTGCAGGAGTAAATTTAAAGGCAGAAGGTGGGGTGTCAAAACGAGCCCTTAGCTTAGTTTTCTATATATGAAGCCAGCATGCAAAAACTAACTTACAGGTACAGTGTTCAGATGCCACATATTTTACTGGGATGTCTCTCCCATAGGAGCTAGGGCTCAAAATGATTACTGAACACTGGCCACAGAAAGCTTCTGGAACGTGATAGTGCCAGTGATGAACTAGATGATGTAATCAACACCACAAGCCTCACAGGGATTTGTGATGCTCAGACAAATATGGTATCAAATCAACTTTCAGTGAAACAGGAGATTTGGAAGGGAGAGAGAACCCATTTTAAGCTGATATTTCCAACGGAGGCGTGCTTTTGTTTCATAGATAAGTGAGACCAACAGATAGCTGCTGCAGACAGCAGCAGCGCTGCTGCTCCTTCTCCTGTGCTGTCTGACTGCAGTACGTTTATTCAGGGAGTTGAACCAATAACCTTCTACAAAAAGGTGCAATCAATTTTTCTGCTGTTTTAGCTTCTGGTGAAAGCACATGGCCAAGGAATCAGGCAGGAAGCTACAGGAGAAAGCTCATCCCTTGCAGGAGTGACCACCACTTAGACTAATTTGTAATAGAGAAGCACTTCCTGAAGTTTCTGTCCACAGTAAAGTTCCCCAACAGACTGAGCTGGGTGGAGAATTCTCTCATGGAATTTGAGATTAAGAACAGTTAGCAACCCACTTATTTGCAATTATGTGGGTTCACATCTTGTCAGGATGATGATACGGCACAGAGCCATCTTTATAATAAAGTCACACATAAATCAACTTCTGTTCATGGTCAATAACAACTTCCAGGCAGAAACAGTTTTTGTCACGGGTGAAAAGAATCCATGCCAAGTAGAAGGAAGACAAAGGCAGAAAGTAGCATGTTGTCAAAGGACAGCATGGTCCAATTTATTACCTCAACTGAACCTCTGTGAAACTGTGCCCAGTGGAAGAGGTGTTTACTGTACCAGCTCGATTGCAGCAGTGCATGCAAGGGAAAGGCCCTTGAACAGGCATGAGGAAAGAAGTGAAGAAAAGGGTAAGGCTCTTCTTCTGCTGAACAGCGAGATGCAATTCAGGCAAAATCTTCCAAGCTAACATTTACTTCTTCTAGAAGCCAATTCCCAACTTCAGTTTCCTGATACCAAGAATTTGCTAAATGATACTCTGAAAAGCGTCTTTCCTCCAGTTACCTATGTACTTAACCACACAGGCTGTGGAATTGTGTCTTACCATACAGGTGTCCAGATCCTCCAAACGTTCTATCTCTGTCAACTCCTCAACTGTGATCATAGAGCGTTTAGTGGGTTTTTCTTCAGCTAACTCAATCTCCAGTGATTCTTGCTGTGGAAGTGGTTTGCCACGTCTGGTCAAATGGTCAGCCTAGAGACAAAGATAAAGACAGGAACACACCAGCCGAAATTAAAAAAGACAAAGAGAATTCAACCAGAAAGTTTAGAGAATTTCAGTAATCAGAGATCCTGGAAGACCAAGTACAATAGGAAAGCTCAGTTATGTTGGTTCATTTTCACCTGGGTTTGTTTTAAAAAGAAAATAAAAATGTGGAAGGGAAGATTTTTCTTGAACCATTTTTTTAAATTAACAAACACAAAGACATGTACAATATCAGCCAATATAATTTTCATAATTATTCAAAGGCCAAAATGTTATAATCTGCTATTCACAAAAACAACACAGTTTTAAATACCTCTGTTAAATACCTTCTGTTTCACTGAAGAAGTAGATAGGGAAAAGCTGTAACAACAGTAAAGTCTATTTCTAGACCTGCATAGCAAAAACTGTTACTAGGACCACAGAGAATGTTACATAAACCATCCTGGACTGTATTTGGAATGGAATGGGCTCATGATGTCATGAAAATGATGAAATATTTTCTAGTTCTTTTGATAACTGGAGAGAATATTAAACGAACATCTGCTAAAAGCAAATATTTGAAGAACAGCTGCCCTAAATCCGTTGGTCACAGAAATCTTCAATGAGGCAGCTAGAGAGAGCTGTAGTTCACTGTTTAACATCAGCACAACCTGGGACAACCAGAGGATCACAGTTTTGTTAACCATCAAAATAGGTAAACAGATGACCTGAGTCAATCATAGCTCATTTAGTCCAGTGTCTACTTAAGAAAAGCAAGTGGAGAGCTGCTATGGATTTATTTTCAAGCACACTAAAATAGTTGCAATAATAATTAATGCTAATTGTCATCACATTAGGCAAACTGAGGTCTTGTCAAACAAGGTTTATTTTTCAAAGTTGCCTCAAACACTACTATGCCAATGCAACAAACACAGACATTTGTGGGTGGTTGAATTAGCAGAACATGACACTCCAATTTAAGGAGCTGGCTGAGAACTGTATCAGTGCATTTAATCTTTGCTGTACTAAGAACTAGCTGCCAGCTCTCAGATTGCAGCTGTCAGTTGGAGATTAACAGTGTCAAATTAGACAGGAGTTTCTCTAGCAGCATTTTTGAGATCAGTACTCCTCAAGGTTTTCATCACTGCTGTACTATCTGAAAGAACCTGCAGGTAACAGAAACATGGCAGTGTTAAATGGTGAAAGGGATATATTAGTAATGTAGGTCAAAATGGATCGCAAAGCAAATCAAATCAACCCAAACAAAAATGTACAATCATTCCTTAGAAACCAAAAGCACTGGCAATTAGCCAATTTCACAATGCTGAGAAGCAACAAGTGTCCAGAAGCCTTTAGTGGGAGGGAGGTCTAGCAAACCCTGTCCTGAAAAATGAGCTACCACTGGAACGCTGACAAAACGAAAGAATTCTTATATTCTTGGCTATGTAAATACAAGGAATAAGGAGTACCAGGAGAAAAACAATTTCACTCTTGTGTACAGTGTTGGTTAAAACACTTAAATAGTGTGTTCAGTTTTGGAAACCACAATTTTAAAAGAGACTTTTTAAACAGCTGGAAAAAATTGCAGAGGATTTTCAGTGAAGTGACTCAAAGGCTGGAGAAAATTACATACTGTGCAGGAACCCAGGGTATGTCCAGGTTGTGCAACACCACTGGACAGAAACAGCCCAGTCACTGCTCATTCCAGCTGAGCCTTCTCCAGGACAAACTGGAGCTCATTCATGTGGTCTCTCCCACAGCAGGCTGTTGCTGCTGCATAGGTCCAGAGACCAGAGATCGTACCTTTACACAATGCTGCTCTGTATTACAAAGATGCATGCTCAAATAACTCAGTCTTCTATTAAAAAAAGGGGGAGAGGGGGCAGAAAGAGTGATTTGTTTTATGCGTGTGAGGACTTACACAGAGAGGAAATAAAGAGAAATAGATATGGTTCCCTTATCTTGCGGAGAAAAGCATCTGAAAAAAGTCATGACTGCAAGATTCAATTAGAAATGAAGAGCAACTTTAATCAGAATGACCACCCACTAAGTTCTTTAAAAAAAGAGTACTGGATTGTCCTTACAAAGCCCCATTGCATTAGAAGCAAAAAAGTTTTTCTGTGGATACACAGTTGTTTATTTCTTCTACTCTTGACGAGGCAAGTACCTCTGTAATAAATATCTGTACCTCCCAACAGCTCAGGACCTTCAAGTAACACTGCTTCCTTTCCTACATTCCTACTCCTTTCTCTTCAAACTTGATACCTACATTTCTGAGGTAACCTCAAAATGTACTCATTCAGGGAACAAGGTCGCAGCAGTGCCTAAAGAATTCTAAAGAATGAAATCTTACCTCTCATTTCATGAGCAACCAAGCCTTATACTCTCACCTTGATAAATACTAGGACTGTTCTTAACTAATGACTCAACGCTGCATCTTGATGGCATTTTTAGTTCTAGATCTGACAACAGCTCAAAAGATAATAGGACAAATACATAAAACAGTCTCTTCCAAGGTTGCATCTTTCTTACAGCAAAGAGGCAAGAGCCCCAAAATCATATTTCAAAAGATGTCAGGATGTCAACGAAAATAAGACCAATTTCAAAACAGAGCTGTCAAAGGAGAAACTGAACAAGTTATGAATATAAATGGCATTGTTGAGATCTGGCATATTAGATATCAACCAGGAGAAAACTCACCAGTTTGTGATGGCAATTGGAAAGTGCATCCAGAATTTCATCTACAACTCGGTCAGACAGGAAAGAAGCCACTGTCAGCTTTACTTCACTGTGTGAGGATTAAAAATGAGAGAACTTCTTAATTCACGCAGGAGATTTTCGTCTTTATTACACATTCAACAGTGTGACGATTATCCACAGTGCTGTCATTTTATTTGAAGTAAAACATTAGAGAGTGTCAGGATACATGACTGCAGGTTTCAGAAATAAACTCATGAATCACACAATAAACACAGGAGCCACTGTACCATATTTAACCTGCTTCTAACAGTTTTCCATGAGATGAAATGAAAACATCTGGGCGAGAGAGCTGAATAAAAACAAGAAGTGAAACTCAGAGAGGAACACTCCACCACTAAAGCCAGACAAACACGAATCTCAAATGAATGAGATTAGGACAGTGCTGCCTATATAACACTACTCCACTGAACAACTACAATCCGTTCATTTCCTCAGTTCCTTCCTGTGTTGATCTGTTGGCAAAGAAAAGTGTACAATGCTGGTTCTTCAGCCAATGCCATCACAACTTTGCTTCCTCTTTTGCTCTAGGTAACCACTTTCTGTCTCAAGAACTTCACGTCAGCCATTTCCACCGCACAGACATAGGTGGAACACCACCACACCTGCAGTCTGAGCTTAGGTTTCCCTGGTAACTCCCTCTCAAGGAAATGTGTACCTTGAATTGCTCCCTTGGGGTCCCATCTTTGGTGACAGCACCAAATGCTCTGGCTGTGGAGGGCAGCTGATGTGGAGCCAACAAGCACGACTGCCTCAGCTGCAGCCCAAAGCTCCACCTCCTCCACCTCTGCCTTAAAGGCCAACTCTTTCAACTGACACTTGCCAGCAAGTGACATGATTTTGGTTTATGGTTTTTACGTGTAGACTGAGCTGTATTGGACTAACAAAGCTATTTCTGTCTGGGGCTAGCACTACTGCTGCAGAGAGCCTGGAGAAAAAGGTAAGGAACTCCTTGGAAAGGCAATGCAATTCATAGGGAGGTAGAATGGTGGCCAAGCCACAGTGGGAAGAGAATGAGAGTGAAGGAATCTCCCTCAGCTATCGACATTAATTTCAAGTAATACAAGGCAGGAAGGGTCACAGTGTGACACCCTCACCCCACTGACAGTTCCAGCTTCCACAAGTGGAAGAGGCAGTATTATCGTCTTGGGGCCAAGATTTATTTGATAGGACTGAAGTGAAGAAAACTTACTCCCTGAACCATTTCAAACTCTCCGAAGGTACAGCTAAAGTCTTTAACACCTTTTCCTGCCTATTTTGCTGCACTCCGCAAAACTATTTCCCAAGTCTTACTGTCTTCTTCCTCCTCAAAGATATTAGCATCTCAATGTAAAATGTCATGCTTTTCAAGCATCAGGCAGAAAGGAACTGAACAGGTTTAGGTACAGGTCAACCACATGATACTGTGTAAATATATTCTCCAGTATACATTCAATAGGAAAAAAAAAAAGCAGCAAAAGGTCAGGTAAAAGCCTCCTTTTTTTTTACAGGACAAACTAAGAGCTATTTAGGGTAACGGTTTCTGCTCCAGGTTTGTGGTTTGAATATCCAAGTTTCCATTTTTTAAGTACGTCTGTCTGCTGTGCACAGCTCCCACACAGTTTTAAAATGATTGCTACAGCTACAGGACAAGACCAAATGTAACAACAAAGCACTGTTACCACTCAAAGCAGATAGTGAAAATTCCTTCTATTACACTAACTCAGGGTTACGTGAGAACACAAAGGTTTTTTTAAGAAGTATCAGTCATGAAAACATCATTTGTGTACCATAAACCAAATCTTTCACTAAATAAGAGAGCACATGCATTAATGATCTAAGTTAACATCCCTAGAGATTCCAAATATATGAATCACCTGAGCTAAGTTCCCCAGACCTGTAGGACAATTTCCTGCTCTTTGAATGCCATAATATAGTTTCTTGTGAGCCACAAAAGCATTCCAAAATTCTTCTACTACAAAAACACACATACACACAACCCAAAATCCAAATTTCAATTTTGTTAGATTAGTCTCTTAAAGTACCTAATTTTATTGAGGATATCAATTCCAGATTGCTCCAAGAGGACATTTTTCACAAAGGTGCGTGGGATGGAAATCTTCTCAGTGCTGGCCTCGATGAGGTCTTCACGGATGCGAGCCTTCTTCATTACATTTGGGCAAAGGTTTTCTGCCGCATCCACCATAGACTCAAGGAGTGTCTGCAGCATAGTAAGCAAAAAATAACATTAGATATTGGGATTTACTTTAGCTGGGAAATGACAGCTTTATTCTGGTGAATAGAACTACGACACGTTTAGACTTGTAGTTTTTACAACTCTTCTTCCTGCTTTCCAATACATCTTGCATCCAGCTGCAATATAAGACATTTTACAAAATATAGCTTTGAGAATCAACACACTTGTTCTGAAAATGACCCACAACTTTACTTGTTTGTCTATTCAAATATGAAACATTTACATCTCTGTGTGTTGAACTGTCAGAACAAATTAGCTTCCCTTGTGCACCCACCACTGCAGTGGATGCTCTGCTGCAGCTGCCTTCCCTCTAAACTGTGCCCTGAATCACCAATTTTCATCAGTGCTCCAGACCGGCCAATTTGTAAGAATCATCAGTAAATGAGGAAGAGAGACTCCTGAGAACTCAGCATGCTGCACATGGCTGGAATATACCAGCTGAATATTAAGAAGTAGCTACAAGCGTGATCTGCAGTTGGCATGCAAACTTTTAATACATGGATCTCATTTATATACATCTACAGTGAACTTTAGGTGTAGCCAACAATTTTTCTTCACACAGAATCACAGAATGGGTGAAAGGTCAGGAGGGACCACTGAAGGTCATCTAGTCCAACTTCCCTGCTCCAGGTTTCCCTAGAGCATGTGGCACAGGATTGTGTACAGATGGCTTTCAAGTATCTCCAGTGAGGGAGACTCCACACTCTCTTTGGGCAGCCTGTTCCAGTGCATGGTCATCTACAGAGGAAAAATCCAAAGGAGAGTGGAGAAAAAAAAAAAGGAACAGTCCAGAGCCCAGTTTACTGAAATGGGTCAACTTGTCTCTGATAAGACTGAGGGTTGATAACCAAACAGAAAAAGGTACCTACAATCAAAAAACCAAAACAACAACAACAAAAACCCCCAAAAACCCCAAAAAAACCAAACAAAAAACCCCAAACAAACAAACAAACAAACAAAACCCCCCAAGGTTTCCTTGGAATGGTGTACTAGATAAGCCTAGATCTTACCTAGGCATTTGTAAACTGTATAAAAATAAGAACTGCACCCCTTGAAAACTCTACTGATTTTCTTGTCAATCCCACACCACAGGTAAGTGACCTCAGATTCAACTCCATCGTATCAGAGCTTTTTTCTCTTTGCACAGCCCTACCATAAGCAGTAATTTCCTTATGCAGACAATGAGAGAGAAAAAAACACCATAGCTGCATAAAAATTTCAATGATTCAAAGCAGCATCTTTCAGTCTGTAGCTCTCACAGACTGAAAAAAACCAACAAAGCAACACAAAGCGGCCACAGCATACAGGAAAGTCAATCTTTATAACATTTGATTTACAGTTATAAGGGACAACTGCCATTATAGCTAATAATAGATCTTGTTTCTGGGTTCTCAAGATGCACTTTAAGAACTCTTCCCACATTCCCTCATTCAATCCTCAAGCAGATTCTGGGGCAGCATGACTAATGAAGAGACTTCCAAGCCTCTGCAGCCATATTCCCATGGGGGATGACGAACTTAAATGTTAGAGAAAACTGAGCCAAGTAAACTACTAATGAGAGCTCCTGACGCATCCATTTTTTTTCATAGCATTTATTCACTGGTGCAATTGTGTAGTTTATTGTGAAAACATTCCCTGGCCTCTCAAGAGTTACTGATGAATTGCAATCATAAAAGTGATAGACTTGCTATGTTGAATTACAATTGCAGTCTAAGCAAGGTCTTTCAAAATGGATCATGTGAAAAAGTGCTCTGTGAAGGCATCACTGGGAAGTAGCAGGAAAAACTAGACCTTTCCTGAAATTTCCAAAATCAATTTTTACTCAAAAAACTGAGAGAATATGCCATTTAAAAGTCAAATAGTTTGGATCTTATCTTTAATTGCACAACCAAACATAATTTCTTTAATGGTGGATTTTAGCTGTTGATTTCACGACTGTTAAGTATGGAAGGTATCTACAGAAACTCTTCCTCGCCTCCTAATTCCATCCCCAAACCTTTCCCTGATGGAAAGCCATAGCTACCAATATTGACCGTGAAAGGGCACACGTTTCAGTCACAGGGCTGCAAGCACCAGTCACCAGGTGAAAGAAGAGAACAAAGTACTACCCACAGTTAAAGAATCTTAACATTCAGGAGAAAGATATGGCAAGGAAAAATAACAAAGGATGACGATATCGAAATAAAAAATGGAACACGTGATGGAGCCAACAAACCCTTTGCACTAGGACAAAATTTAGGAAGAATATTTCGAGCACTCCTGTCCTTACAAAACAATCGTGACTGTGTAGGCTCCACTCGTCTTGCTTATTTTCCCTTGGGCCTTTGCTGACTGAATAAAGCATCTCCATGTTCTGTGTGTCCACAGTGACACCAGCAGGAGAAGAAAAAGGCAAGGGTCTTGCTATAATTTCTCCTCTGGTCAACTCAACTCACTCCAATATACTGTTTTTCCTTACTCTAAGTCCTTTCTTCAACCCTGTTCCTTTCCTTGAGTTAAAAAAAAAAAAATCTCTTATTTGACTGAACAATTTTCATTGGCTTTAACCAATTTCCAAACTTCTTTTTAGAATTACAGTCTTGTTGCTATGGAAACTAAAAATCAAAACTCCTCTAACAGCACACAGGATTTTTTTCCTCCCAACAATTACAAAAACAACTGTCCTTATGTGAGCTTCCTTATCTATATTTACATCTAATAAATTACTTACGATGTTTTAAATTGACATAAACAACTGGGGGAAAAAAAAATTCTAATCCACGTTCAACACTTGCTCCTCCACGCACAGAACTTAAAGGAAAACCTTTCCGCCTTAAGTGAAAATTAATAAAAACGAGTGTTAGAGTATACCAAGAGCATTATGACTTCATAGTTTCTTGAAAGCCACTTAAACTTGAATGCCACACAAATCAAAAGTAAATGTAAAAGTCAGAATGGTTGAGCTAAAATGCCTTTTGTTGTAAATGCGTAAAAGTATAAATGGAAGACATATTAACTCAAGAATGTCCCAAATGCTGAAGAGGCTTTTTTCTTCCCCTTTTATAAGACTCTCCAGTACGAACTTATTTAAGTGCATGAGCCCAGCACGAAGGGCTGACCGGACTATTCCTGTCCCAGTAATACCCCAGAAGTTCCACTGGGAAAAATCTTATGGATAAATCACTTTCATGTCTGCAGAAATCTTCACCTTATTTCATATAATGGGGAAATAGAGAAACATACTAAAAATAGAGCACCATTTTCCTCCTCATTAACTTTTTAATTTCAAAAAAGTAATTAGTAATATGGCATTATTATTGTTCTTCATTATATTCCCACTGACTGAAGCATTTTCATGTCTCAATTGAAAGATCAAAGAATCCGAAGATGAAGGTTGTAAAGTGTTTAAATACAACAGAACACATGCAAAGCAGCTTAGCCATAAACTGAAGTTGATCTGAGCTGCCCCAAAGCCATATTTTTAAATTCACCAGCTTCCATGCAGATCCCAATTGTTGTTAAAATTTCTCCACCTTGTCTTCTTCCTGGACTGATACCTTTGCACATGGCGTATGGATGGCTCTTCTTTGCTTGTTACACAGGAAGAGCAAACAAAACTGAGGGTTCAAGTTTCTGAGCAGGAGCTGGCTGAGCACACAGGTGAGAACATTTACAGATCAATGACACCTATTTCAAGAACTGAGGTTTGACAGGCAACTTGTGAGAAGATTTCCTGTAAAGCTGCCTGTACCAATTCTTTGGGCACTCTCAATACATACAAGTTACCCAAATCAAATAGTAAAGTGGAAATCCTGCATCAGGTTCGAAAGTGACCACTGAGAAAAAAAATCTGCAATGGATTCTATAAAAAAGCAGCTTTCACTCCACTGGGACTCCTTAACTACTGAGCACTTTTCTCCAGGGCATGAGGCTTCTTAGGGTGCTTGAGAAGTGCCTTTATAAAGGATTGAAGGAGCAATTGATTAGTGTTCCCCTCCTAGCAGATGAAAAAAGATGATAATAAACAGTATACGCTCCTTCTGCCCACTGAAAACACTAAAGCAACTTTTTATTTTACTCCAACTGGGCAAAAATCCAAATAATAAGACCCAAAGTTATACAAAACTAATAATGGAAAGATACCTAGCTTACATACAAATCTACTGAGAAGAAAAATGAAGTGTGGTACATTTGCATTTAGCAACAGAAAACCTCAGATTTAGTTACTTCTGCATGTGAGAGATGATAACACATCTATCCACAGACCTTAAGTTGCTCATCCACTACCCTTGTGACTTCTCCAGCCATGGATTCAAGTGTCTCTTGGATTGGATTGGAGAGTGAACCATTTGCTCCTGCCCAAGAAGCTCCACCGAGGTGATACAGATTTGGTAAGAGCTGTAAGACAGGAAGAGTATCTTCAGAAAATCGGCTCATCACCACCTGTCTTCAAACCAGGACAAACAGCAGAAAATGTCTTTGGCTAAACCAAAGTCTTCATAAATTAGAATTATCTTATCATTTTTAAATACTATCTATAGCTGGTCATCTGAAGAAAATACTCTTTTGTGAGACATTATTATTTTCACCCCCCAAAAAGAGAAAAGCTGCAAGCACACACAGAACTGCTGTCAGCACTACCAGCGTGCTGGGAAAGGCTTACTGTTTTGGAGTTCTTGGCATCCCGCATCAGCCGTTCTGCACATTTGACATCCTCCTGTACAGCATCCACACCACAGTTTCTGAGAGAGTTGAGATGATCTTGCACTTTTACACATATTCTGTCAATCATCTACTTGAACAAAAGAAATACAAAAGATAAAACATCAGAACGTTGGTCAAACACAACCTTAATCCAGTCCAGGTAGAAAATCAATAGTAGCATGATGAGATTTGCAGTGACAGTATAACAACCTGGAAAATCATGATAAGACCTTGGAAGTATGCCAATACTATTGAAGGAAAGAACTACATCTCATAAAGACACCCCTAAACATTCCAAAAATAAATAAAACTTTACCATCAGGAAAAATAAATGCTGTGGAATATTTCACCCACAGTTACCTCCAGGATAATTGCAAATAACCAACAAGTTACCCCATTTAAGTGTTACTCTGGTTTTTGGATCAAATTGAATGCTGAAAATGTTGTTGATATACCTAAGACTAAAGTCTAAAGGTCTCTGAATTGTTAAGAAGTTCAGACAGTAAAAGAAAGCTCTGTCACTACCCATTCAACAAACGCTAACAGCGATTTCTCCAGTCTAGGCAAAACGCAACTGCACAGGCTTCTGCAGTATTCTTTCAAAATGTAAATATTCCTAGTTGCAAGGGAATTAAAACTATCAAAGCAGAAGTTTCCATCAGACATTTCGCAGTGGGATAAACTGAAGTTAATCTGTACCCGCAAGACAATTCATTCAACATGCTGCAAATGCAGGGCAGGTGGCATATCTGTATCTTACAAGACAAACCACTAAGAATGCCCGACACATAGTCAGCTTTGATTAAGATATATGAGGCAGGGAGACATAATAGTTAAAAGTCTTTATCAGCCCACTTAGCATACATTAGAACCAGCTATTTGACATTTTGAAGCAACATCTGAGTGCACGCACCATCGTATTAAGTCTACAGTTCTAGCATCTTATATCATTAGCAATGAGAACTGAAATAATTTCACAGCATGCTCCTTTTTGGATCTGCATGATTCTTTCTCTTCAAAGGGTTTTGGGTGGGTTTTTTTTTTTTTTACAAGTACAAAAAGCTAATTAATTATTAGACAGTAGAAAGCCTCACTGGGACATCTGGACAGAAAAAAAATACACTCTGGGAATAACAATGTAATTCTATCATACTAGAGAGTCTTTTTCAGCTCTCTTTTAAAACTGTTTTTAAAATCCATCCTTATTGTACACAATTTAATATAGAAATGAGTAACTTTATTTCAAAATAACAATAAATTACATTTCCTGAAACTTGATATGTATATGGTGTTGGAGAAAAGCACAACTAAAACCAACAAGCTATAAAAAATAAACTTATTTCACATAGAGATTATTAACTTGGGGGGAAAAAGTGGCATCGGAACAGATAAATTACTAGAATAAAACAACTGCTTTTGCATTTTTTAGTGCCAGTATCTCTCCATATACCATTTTCTCTATCAAGAGGTTAGAGTACAATTTCAGGTCCCAGTAACAAAACACTGTCCCATTAAATTTTAATAACACAGGTAGAGCACAAGCAAAGCAAACTGTTCCTGGTTTCAACAGTAGTTTACTTGGTAATAGCTTGAGTCTTTCTCTACATGGTACTGCTGTACAGAAAATCTTCACGTCACCAATGCTTTCCTTCCAAATATATTGTCATTGATAATTATGATTTCTAGGGAAACAGTATAACCCACGAGGCACATCTTAAAAGTACTCAGAATGAGAGAGAACTTCCTCCCCAGGCAGATTTTAGGCACTGAGAAGTCCATTAAGTAACAAATTCTCACCTGCTGAGTGGTGCTAGTGACAATGCCTTGCTGCAGCCGATATGCTTGCTCCTGTAGGTACTTCCTGGTCTCATGGTTACGAAGCAAGTAGTTTTCTATCTAAAAAAAAAAACCAGGAACCAAGCCAGATTAGGAAACTGATTTGACTCTTCAAATTGTAATTTGCTTTCAATTTTGCTGCTGTGTCACAAATGGGGACTAACAAGAAAAAACTGCCTTAAGTCTTAAACTGTGCCAAGGGAAATTTAGATCAGATGTTAGGAAAAAGCTTTTTGCCGAAAGAGTGATTAAGTACTGGAATCATCTGCCCGGGGAGGTGGTGTAGTCACCATCCCTGGATGAGTTTAAAAAAAAGACTGGATCTGGCACTTAGTGCCATGGTTTAGTTGAGGTGTTAGAGCATGGGTTGGACTCGATGATCTTAAAGGTCTCTTCCAACCTAGTGATTCTGTGATTGTTTGTTTATCATCTGCAAACTTTATTTTCTGTGTCTCAGTGCTTAATAACCACATTGGCAAATAGTAATTCACTCACAAACTAGTGAAACCTGGTTAAACATTGTGCTTTTGCCAGAGTGTTCTGAAAGAGTTTCCTATTTTGAATAATTTAGCAAGTTATGCTGACATAGGATTAGATCCTGGTTTGAAAAATATTTGAAGGACTCTGACTGTTAGGTATTGTAAAGATCATGATGAGTCAAGATATTTGATTCATTTCTTTTAGATGTCTTTGGCCCACTGCAAAGACACAGATTTGAATAGCAGTACATCTGAAGAGAAAATAAACTATCTAAAAGTGTCTAAGTGATAGTGCAGTCTTAGTTCACACCTTAGTTAAGGATAAGCAGCACAGAAGTGCTCTTCAAAGACGAGTGATTCCTACTTACAGCCCACCACAACTGCCACCAGCAGTAAACACCCACCATCAGCCAGCTCCATGGCACACAGAGCAACCCCCTAACCCTGCTCTATCAAACTTAGTGAAGCCAAAAACACCTATTAGCAAACTGCTTAAGGACCATCAAAGGTGATGGATCTGGTCTGAAAGAGAAAGGGTGATGGGTGGAGTGGCCAACAGGTTATGAGGCTGACATCAGTGGGGATGGCCGCCCCTAATGTGGCAGCAGCAGCAAGAACTGCAACATCTGACCACGCCCCAGAGTCAACCCCTGGGTTTATCCAGTTTGCCCACCCCAAGTCAGGTGTGCTGCAGAGACACCGGAGCTCGGGAGGGTGGCTGCTGCGTCCATCAGTCAGTCAGAGCAGTTGTCCCAGCACAGTCCATACAGGCAGGCTTGCATCCCTACCTGCAGGGAATCACCCGTGTTCACAGCACCACTCCTGACACGGGTACCTTTTCTAGGAGGGAACTTCCTTAACAAAGCCTGAACCACACGTTAAAGCAAACTCAGGGTCTAACAGTTTTAGCAACCTTGATACAAATAAAAGGAAATGCACTTTGTACATAGCGCCTAATTAACACACTGCATTTAAATCCCCATGGCCAGAAGCTTCACAGTATTTTTTTCAGAAATGCACCTATCAGTCTAGATATGAACCTGGCCAATTATATTAAATGAGATATAAGAAATACGTCCATCCCCCATGAATCTGATTTTTAAAAGGAGAATTTAGATAATTTTCATGCATCAAAGAAAAAGGTACTAACTACCAGCACTTCTCCCTGTGATACTCAAATTACCGAAAATAAGGATCACAGACATTTGCTTTTTAATCACAGTTAGCTGTAAGAACTGTTTATAAGGTTTTTATGGCCTTACCTTGGCTGAGGTAAAACTACTCATCAAAGGGATGTGAAATGTATGCTTCCTGATTGAGCAGGAGGCTCGTTTGGAGCTCGAGATTTACCATATTAAAACTGAGCTGGGAGTTTTATAACTCATGCAAGTGGAACAGCTACAGATACTGTCAACACCTTTTCATCCAAAAGAACATGCTGGTGTAGTTGCTTACTTAGGGCAACACAGTGTGTGAATTTTATATGTACAATATAAAACACAGGCAGTAAATGCTTTCATCCTCCCTCAAATTAAAGAGCATCTTTTGTCTTGTACGGAGCTGACTGCACTTTTTACGCCAATATAAAAAACCTGCACCAGTAATTCTAAACATTTGGTAATACCCACAAGCGCATATGTAGCAAACACGCAGTTTCTAATTCTCCCTTTCATAGTCAGGCACACAGCAACACCAGGTCTAGCTTGCACTTTTTAAATTATGACATTCTGACACTACACCATTGCATTCCATCAGCCTTCACTCCAAGCATTCTGCGGAATAAAAAGCTCTTGCATCTCTTGATTACCGTGTATACGTCTATGCAAACCAAACAATCCTTGAATTATTATTCAGCCGAGCATGAAGTCTCAGTCACTTAAAATTACTATATTTTTGCTGGTTTTATTTCTGTTCATTGGTGGCATATGCAATACCTTTTGCAGCGCCTCTTCTGTTTTCTCAGGGTTTGTTTTGAGTGCTTGGGAGGCATCATTCATCGGTATAGGCATGAATCTCAATGTATAATTCCTAAAGAAAAAAAAGTTGATAGTAAAAGTTAATCTAATTACTGTACCTCTTTATAATCACTGTACCTCTTTATGAAGAATAACCTAGAAGGGAGAAATAAAGTGCATCTAGCTTGTCCGTGGAAGGTACTAAGAATGTATTTTTCACATTTTTAAGTGGAATAGCTGGAAGCATACACGCTCTTTTTTGCTGCTAATTCTTCTTTGTCACTAGACAGAGGGGCAGATTTTGAAAAGCAGTTACCTGGTCCATGCCCAGTGGCTGCTGATTAAAGGCCTAGCTGCCCTCTGTACCTCTGTGCACAAGTTTAGATTATTTTGCTGTATCTAAACAGAACAGGGAGCATCAGTGCCTGCTGGCAACTGTATCAGATCTAAGACTAAATGGAAATATTCAGTAATAGACAGATAGTGACTAAGAGACTGAGTTTTAGAGATTTACTATTTAATAACTTCTTGTGTTTACAACAACTTGAAGACACTCGCTGAATTTTTAATAAAAAGCTGACGAAACAAGCATAACATCTCCACATTGCTTTATGCAAGCAATTGTTCCCTGCATTTTACTTATTTGCTTGCAAAATATTTCTGCAGCTTTGTCCATCGGCTGCAATAAGAGATTAAAGACAGGAGTTTGGTCTTGAGTCAAAATTACATTTAAACTCTGAGAACATAAACTGACTATCATGACACAGTTATGCTTAAAATGCTACCTACAGTGGTATGTCCACACAACTTCAGACTTGAATAAATGGGGGAAAAAAAAAGAGCAGGAAGTTCTTAAAACCTGGAAAGGAAATTATTCTTTCTATTTTCAATTAAGCCTTTATTTTCTGCAAACATCTCTTTCTTGTCCTTCTGCAAACATCCCACTAACCGTCTGTTCCTATTCCATCCAGAGCTACATAAATATGTTTGGAACCCTCTATTTTTGAGCACTTTAAAGTTGGCAATTTCAACTGAGTCACCACCATTGATGACAGCAGACCACTCCTCACTAAATGCACTAACTCCAACAGCAGACACCTTAAATAGTGTGAAACTCCAAGCTTCTTTCACTTCTTCTCCCACCAGTTGCTTGGACACATGCAATTCACCATGGAGAGAATTTTTAAATGTCAAAGATACCAAGCTCAAAGACAGATAATTACAGAACTTGCTGACTGCTTGACAGGTGGGGTATTTATTTAGTTAAAAAAAAAAAAAAAGAAAGAAAAAAGAAGGTAGTTTTCTAAGGCTCTCTGCAGCTGTTTGACATTTAATTAATCTCAATCATTGAAATCTGTAATTGCCAGCTCTCATGCTAGCAGTTATATGTTAAATTCAATTTAGTCAAAGGCTTAGTGCACCCTTTCTCACACATATGGACACACAGAGCAGGAGGAGGGGAAATGAAAGGTAAGGAGATTTCATGGACACACAATCACAGAGGTAAAACTTTAGAAGACCAGTGCCCTAAGGAAGGAAGGAAATACTCTGTACTTGGTTTGCTTCAGATAAACACTATTATTTTCACCTAAGAATGAATCAGCCCTTAGGAAAAAACATCAAGAATTTAAAACTCACTTTTCAACTTTACCTTTACACTTTATTTTTCTGTTTCCTTGAAGTCTAAAATATTCTTCTTTTTATTAACACTCCACTTGTCTCTTGTAAAGAAGTACATTTTGCTACAAACTCAGTAATCCAGTAATTTCCTAACACATCACTATACTCAGCAAAATACCTATGTTTAAAGGATGTTAAATTTCAGAGAAGTGCTCAAAGACTGTAAAGTATGTCCCAAAGGATGTCCCAAAAACCTCTTCTTCCATATCCAACATGTGTGACAACAGTCCTACATTTCATCACATTATTTCCCCTGTAGTAACTTCTGATCCCCTGTAGTAACTTCTGTAGTAACTTCATCTATACACTACATATGCTCTCTACTGCAGTGGAGATTTTACTGACTAGTTTTTTAAAACTAGGAATAAGATATTCTCTTTTTCAGGTCAGGGTGTGTGAATTTCACATCACTGTTAAGGGAAGAATTCATAGCCCTCTAACAAACTCCGGCATTTCTCCTTAGATATTAGAACTTCAGCTATTTCTTCAGTCAGTCTACATAGAAAAAAATATCTTTCAGAAATGAACAGGAGACAATGCTGTACAGTCCTGTGACAGAGGGGGCTCTAGGCTGAAAATCACATGCTTATCTTCACATCAAAATTACAGAGATATAAGACCCTGCCTAATGGCCAAGCTGAATAGGATCCCCACTGTTCTCAGATGTTCCCCTGTACTGACACCTGTAAGGGACTTGGCAGAAAATCTCTTCAGCACCTCACATCACCTGTCTGGGACACTCCTGGGGCAAAATCTGCCAAGAGCCATGCCTCCTGGAATAACATTTTTGCAAAACTAAACAGATGAAGAAAAGCTGGGACAAGGGGAAAGAAAAAATCTTCCAATTACTTCAGCCTGTTTTAAAGTCTGTTACAATCCGTCCCAAATCCCCTCAGCCTCCTGCCCATACTACTAAAGTCTACCTTTCTTCTTTGTTTTGTGGTTTGGTAGATGACTTAAGATCAAAATAACACACAGAACACAGAACCTCAAGCATCTTCAGAATATTTCATTCCATTTTGAGCAATGGTTCTTTCCTACAGAATATTGATGGTTTCAGGTATTTTTAGGAAACATATAGTAAAGAATGTTCTCAAAACATCTTCAAGATGGATTGTTTACAGCCTAATTGTTTTCAGCCAGTACTGACAGACCCTCTCTTCATGTTTAAACCTTTGTTGCTTGTGGCTTAGTTTGTGATGTTATATAATGTTTTTGACAATTTAGAAATGTTTAAGGCAACATAAAATGACCTCAGCTTCCAAGTTAAATAAATGAGATGTCACCACAAAGAAGTACAGTGTCACATAATTATCTATAGCATTTTCAGGGTGTTTTTGTTTAGATTATTTGCTTTTGCCTCAGGATTCCCCCCTCTTCTCTATTTACTCATCCAAACACTTCCAGAGCTAACCAGAAAACCAGTGTATTTCTTTTTCTACCAGACTTCCCCATGCTATTGCTCTTTAACAGAGGAATGTCTGCAAGTTTACAAATAACCTTTGCAAATTATTATTCACTACTATCAGTGGAATCACTGCAAGATGATTTGCTTAATTATACATCATTTATCTGATTTCCCACATCAGTGCAACTGAATCCATTTCAAAATCAAGTATATGGACTACAATAGTTTCATAAAACAGGTAACTTTATAAGCTCTAGCCTCATGACCCCTTCAAGAGTTAACATGCTCCCTTAAGTAATTATACAGTTTTACAAGATATCTTGTCTAGAAACTAGCAATTGTGGGTTACATTCACTTTCTAAAGAGAGCCTTTGCTCCTATCTGAGGGATTTAATGATGTGAAACAACTTCAACTGGTGCTTAATTTAAATCTGTAATTCTTCTCTCTTAAGAACAGCAACAATAACATATAAAGAAATGTGATGGAGATGGAGAGAGATGAAAGCAATTTAACATCTATCACTGGTAATGGCTGCATCTGTGAGTAAACTCATGGAAGCAAAATGACCCAGACCACAGCAATTACAAAGAAAAACTGCAGTTCCTGAGATCATCACTATTAGTTTCAACTTGCTAGGCGAAAGGAAAAAAGTCAGACCACAAAGGCCCACTTCAGTAATTTTCTGTTATTATGTACAGCTTCATTCACTAGAATAGAATTTCTGCACACTATCAACACAAGAGAATGAAGAAAAGGGAAAATATTACCAAATTCAGAACTTTAATGCTAAGAGCAGAACTCAAGGACCTGAATGATGAAAGCAGAGTATGGATGAAAGAACCACAGAGCCTTTTCCCATCCTTTTGAAGGATGTGAAGTCATGAATTTTCCTTTAGATTAAACATCCTGATGCTTAAAATTGAGAGCACTCAGCATCTTCAAGATCATATTGACTGTGGTGAGAACTGCAGCTGCTCAGATCATTCAGGATCTTCGGCCTCTTCATCAGACATTGAATTACTTGAGACTTACTTTTCCAGTGCCACAGCTATGTCCTGGAAGCCCTGTGCAGTGATGTTATTCTTGTCCCATATTACAGTTCTGAGAGGTGGTGGGAAGAGGAAAGAAAAATATAAGTTAAACAAGAACCACCAAATAAATCTATATTGAAAATTTGCATATTGAAATAACACACTGCTGAATATTCAAAATTGCAGAAGACAGCACTTTAAAAACTTGTCTTTAGTTATATGCTAAATCCTTGAAAGGATAGAAATTATGGACAAATATACAAAATCCTGTTTCCCTTACTTTAAAGGGGACTCTATTTTCCATCATTAACATAAATACCTTACTTTTCTAAAACCCAATTAATAGAAAGGTTTGCACATAAATTCCTGCTTTTTTGAGGAAGAGCATCAAAAACAAAGTTCAAATGTTTGCTTTGCAAGCCCATACTGAAAAAACCAGAAAATTGCAGTAACTGATCAATCTCTGTTCCACATAGGCTATGTGTATCTAAAAAAATCATGCTGATCAGAGGTCAAAATTTGCAGACTATTACACATTCAACCCTGCACTAGGCTCATCATACTGTTCCTATGATTCCACATGATGGAACATAAGTAGCTGCCAATATAAACCATTAGGTTAGGTGCATAAATTGCAGCTCTTTTGAATACACATTAATGATAAGAGTGATCAAGCCTTCCCCCTCCTCCCCCAATTCAGACCACTCAAGCAGACTGCCTGGCAATTTGCAAACACATGTTCAAAGATCTCATTAGTAGTCAGAAGAGACAGACAAGCAGATAAATCTTGCTTCTGCTAGAGCACCAGTTGTAGCTGCTCTTAAAAAAAAAAAAAAAAAAGGCACAAAACCAAACAAAGATTTCTGGTGTTTAAAAGAGAAAAAAAAAGATAGATGGCACGCTTTCACAAGTATTGACATCCTTCTGTTGTTGCAGAATTATCCCTTCGTTTTTTAGATGGAAAGACAAAGGTAGGAAAGAGAGGAAGAGAGATTCTACACTCACTCTGCAAACATCAGATATGCATAGGGTCAAATCTCGAATATTTTTGCCATTGGAAAGTGTGTTTATATTTCTACCTGGATGTCATTTTATAACATTTTTGGCAGAGCCAGTTACCATTGCATTATTCAGTTTGTAATCACACCACAGACTGTGGTGACATTATGGAAACTGTGACATTCAGCATACTGTGAAACATTTCAGTCTGCCATCCTGAAATGTATTGAGGCATTATTTCTTCAGATATTGTGGTCATTTCAGGTTAATATATTCAATAAACCTAAGCCATCTGTCCAGTGTTTTCCTGACATTTTTAATATTCAGTTTGGGCATAGCAACACAAAGGCCAGAGGATCTCTGTCCCTGAACAAAACAGCCAAGACTGTTTGGGGGAATTTCTTATCCACCAGGGAACAAATACTTGGAGACCAAGTAAAAGTGGTCTCTTTACACTGACAATACACTGAGGAAGGTTCATCTGCACAGTCTGACAAGGAGGAGGGTGACATATTTAGAGGTCCGCATCCAGATTTATGCTGATTGAAGGTTTTACTGTTTGTGAAACACATGCTGGATAGAAAAAAAGTGATACTCTCAAGCCATCAGTGCCAGACATGCTAAAAAGCAGTGAAGTTGTTGGGCAGAGAAGATATGCCAAGGTCCATCAACACAGTAGGCAGGGGAGAAAGGAAGGATGGATGGCCCATGCTGCTATCAATTCTGAATTCCACATGCTCTCAGTTCTACAAACTGACACTTCAGAAGGCAAAGAATAATTTACTTCAGTTTCCTACCCAAGTACCAGAATTTTCTCTGCTGGGAAGGCCTCCAGTAAGAAAGAGAGAGCGGAACAGAAAAGAGTAGCTAAGCACTAGAATTGAGTTCCCAGGGATACTGTGGAACCTTGGTACTTGCAGATCTTCAAAACTTTCCTGGACAAGTCCCTGAGCAACCTCATATAGCTTTAAAGTTGGCCCAGCTTTGAGAAGAACATTAGATTTAATTATTAGAGACCTCTGTAACAATGTAAATTTTTTTCTGTCATTCTAGAAATTTTAAAGGTCTTTTCATTCCAACAAGAGGCCTTTCTGTTCAAACGTAGAAAATTTTCCCCAGTTTCAGTTAAGGAAATGTTTTGAAGGGACAACTTGCTTCTCTCGTTTTTCTGTTGTTATTTTCCTTTATCTTATGAAATAGAAGGATGAGAATCCTTCCAAATAAAGACACTCGCAAGTGGCTGTACCTAGAAAGGTTCTGAAAAGAAACAGTTTGAGAATAAGCCAATGACTTCAGTATTATTAAGCCATTCCACTGTTTACTGCAAATACGTTTCCCTCACCTGAGTTTGGTGTTTATCTGTAGGGCTTTTGCCAGCATCTTTGCTCCCATATCTCCCATGGCATTTCCACTAATATCCACTTTTGTGAGAGAAGTATTGCTGCCCAAGGCGTTAATAATGATGGTGACCTCAGTCTTCAGCTTGGAATCTGCGAGGGACAGTGACTGTAGAGGCTGTGGATCATAGAAAAGGCACTGATAACAGAAACTGATAATGCACTCATTACTCAAATGGCAACCAAAAGAAGTTACAAGTTTCCCAAACTCTTGGGGACAGCCGTAAACATCAAAGAGTTATTTCTGTGTCTGCTGCAGATCCTACAACACGTGATAAATCGGGAGTCAATAACTTACAGTACAAGTGTCAAACACATACACACAAGCAGATTAAGTTGCAACACCCTGTGAAAAAATTATTTTCAAGTGGCAGTGCCTCCAGCTTCCTGAGTCCTGCTAAGTACAGATACAGTGGAAACCTCAAAAGAGGCAAGATAACAACAACTAGTTTCACAAAACAAATTCTAGTGTCTAGTGAGTTTTGCTTAACCAGCACTCCCACTTTCACTGAGAAATAAAAGTATCTACAACTCCCCTTCTCTCCCTCAAACTGAGAGATTTGCCCAAGGGCAAATTACAGTCCAAGGCATTGTTAAAACATAAACAGTTTCCTTAAAGTGTTTTATTATTGTTACTTCAACTTTCGGAGTGATTTTGCATATCTATTCCTTCAACAAAAGGCATGGACTTTTGGAGGACAGAGAAAACTGTAGCAGGTCTGAAATTCAAAGCAGGATTGAATACCTATTACAATGAGTAAGTCAATAAGGATTATTTGCAATGGTGTTTTGACATCTATAACTACAATATCTTTCAGTAACTTTATTTTTTTATGCAGCATATTAAGCTGAAACTACCTTATTTGGCTCCAGCAAGTCACACTCCAAGCCTTAAAAAAATCTTTTCTAAAAATGCCCATAATTCCTTCCATTCTCAATGCCCCCAACACTCAACAGCAGGAGCTCAAGAACCACAGTCTATCTATCCCCATGCCTTCCTTGCTGAGATATTACAGCTCCTAAAATTGTAATTTGTCTTTGGTGATGAATGAGGACTCCACAAAACACTTCCCTTGCTCAAGTGTGAGTCCATACAGAGGAGTGTATCATCATTATACACCCACTTAGGCACGTATTGGAGGAAGAATTTCTGGAAAAAAATCGACAAAATGCCAGCACAGGAAAATCAATATCTCATAAAAATAAGCCACAGCACTTATGCTAGATCCTGAAGTTTAGATTAATGAAAATAAATCGACCAAACTGTGCACACCTTCCAGGGTCCAAGGTGCTTGCATCATACCTGCTGTACAATGGGATCCTACCCTCCAGGCACCACTGGATTACTGTGATAACCAAAAAACTTGCAACAATAAGAAATTCACTTAAAAATGAGAAAAAGCATAAAAATTTGGAGGCACAGCAGGTTTATAGTTAAAAAGTCTAACAATAACACAAGCCACGTGCTGGTTTTCTTTTAAATGGAAGTTACTAAATTACTGTGCTAATGCCCTTAATCTGTCTATGTTTTCCAATTTTATTACACGATGTGAAGAAGAGTGTAAAGAAGTCTTAAGAATTTCAAAGAAATATTAACATAAAGAATGTTAACATCACATTTAGAATGGCACTTAAGAGCTCTTGACAGAAATCTGAGAAGCCCTTTTGCTGACAGATTCACGGTAAAGCAGCACCACGCAGCACTCAGAGGAATCAGCAATAAACTTGTGAATGTGACATTGCTTCTGTTTCTCGTGTGTCAGTTTAGAAATGGGCACTGGAGTAACTGAGCTGCAGATGATCCCTCCCACATTATTTTTCTAAATCTCAAATATCCTCCCAGGAAACTGCTTGCATTCCAACACTTTGACAAAACGGTGTATGACTGAAAATGCTTCTGTACTGTGTTCTGTAAGGATTGACAGCTATGCACCATCTAAATATTCATTAAATTATCTGATCATTATATCAAAAAACCCAGTCAAACAACAACAAACAAACAAAAAGAAACACCAAAACCAAATCCCACACAAATAGGGGCAATACTCTACAAACATTTACTTCTTTTAACAACTTAATGGTTTTAGCTAGATATTGAGAAAACAGAAGTCTAAGGAGCACTTTCAGTGTTCCTGCTACAGAAAACAGGTACTCTGCCAATACAGAGAAGATGTCTTAACACAGTCTTTTTAAGGAAGCGGAATTCTCGAAGTACAAATATAGAATTAGAAACTGTATGATTTTATTCATTGATTCTGTCATACTTCTGCTGGAAAAAAAAACAAAACAGTAAGAATTAAATCAAGCTAGATTTGTTTTTCCTAAGAAGAAAAATGCTGCAAAAACCCTCAAAAAGCCAATTCTGCAGCAAACACTGAACTAACAACTAAAGATATTCATCACTCTAGAAATTCACTGCACCTATGCAGGAGTGATTACTACTCTGAGTAACGATACTGTGTACCTGCAGTGTAACATCAATTTTTGCAACAAGAAAAGAAATGGCACAGTGAGAATACATTATAATAGTCTGCACAGTATAGCACCTACTTAAATAGAAAAGACATGAAAAGAACCCAAAAAATGAATCTAAATATTACATTCTTGTTTATATAGAACACCTGGGAAATTCTGCTATGTAGGTTACTACTACCGCTTTTAAATTGTGCAGAATTACATTTGTGCATCGCTCTATTTTAACCATCATAGAACCAAGCCACTGATTGCTTAAATCATTTTACTCATGACTCACATTAACACTGCAACAGAGCTATCTAAAGTGTGCCTGAAAACATGAGGAAGCATTTAGAGATGACTATTTTAGATTAAAGCCTCCTGCTTCAGCTTTCTGTGCAGACAATGCGTGGTCCATAAACCTTGCTGTGTGCTCTGGGCAACATCACACCCTGGTCTCTCCAAATGCATCTTAGCTTTCCAATGTCCTGTGGCAGCAAGGGCATACTATTGGTAGAACAAGGTCCACCCCATTTAAGATTCAAAACCAAACTGAAATAGCTAGAGACTTAAAATAATTTTCTAAGCATCGAGGTACAGTAAGGACAATCCTAGGCAGCTTTCTGCAACACACTCTTCCCACAGTGCTACAGTGTCTGTCCTCAACTCTTTTGCTGCTAGGAGATGGTTCACGCTGGTTTTAGTGCTTGATGAGACAGAAAGAAACAAGATTCCTTCACTGAAGAGGATTAACAAGGGAAAAGAACATAGGGAAAGAACAGGCAGGGTAACCCCGAAAGGATCATATGCTATATCCCAAATGTTAATGCGTGATATGAAGGAGAGACAGTTATTTTAAGTACCTAAATAAAATAATTTTTTGGTGAATTATTTAATTATAACATTGTTTGAAAACAGTGCAAGAACGATACAGGCAAAATTTGGCAGATACTTTTTCCTATGACCTGGAAGCTTCAAAAACAGAAGTCAGGAAAGATAAACAGAAGGTTGCAACACTTTAAGTAGAGATAATAAGGTGAAAGTTGACATTTTTTTTCTTAAGAACAGATCATATGAAAAGGAGAGTCATAAAATAGGGGGAAAAACCCAACAGCGTGTTTGAGAAGATGATTTGGCTACTAAAAGGACACAGAATGCATTGAATAGGTGTTTTAGGATATGGTCTGATGGGAAGAAATGTTCACCTGCAACAGAACAAAGGAATAATGGAAATAGAAAACATACTAAATTACATTTCCTTGTGATTCAGTTCTTCAGGACAGCTGTGAAAGGATAAGCATGAGAAACAGGGCAGGACAGAGACAAATGTCCACAGAGAAGAAGCAGGTGCTATCTGATGAAATGATACCCCTCAGTACAGTATCAAAAGGAAAAGGAGAGAAGGGGAAGGCAGTCCTGCAGAATTCCCTTTCGAGACAGAGTAGAAGGAGGCGGTCACACAGCACAAAACAAAAAGGCTAGTTTGATACAAGAAGTAATACAGAGTTCCACCAATACATTACTTAGCACAACCCTACATCTAACTTGTGCAAACAAGGACTTTCATTGAAGTGCTTTCATTACAGGCGTTAGCTCAGTTAGAATCAGCTTTGGTATCTGTATGCAGAACTTCACCATACCACACCAACATCCCAGGTTTTAAAGAATAAATTGTGGAAGAAGGCACAGAATCAAGAAACACCAGTACCACAAACCCCATTTAAGAGGACAGAAAGAGCATAGAGGACTAGTTTAATAAATCACTCCAAATACAATTAAGAACTAAGAAAAAGGGAACACGGAATATAAATCTAATGACCCTGCAAGGAAAGAGACACTGGAAATCCTGGTTAAAACTGCCAGGATATAGACACAGATGGGAGGAGAAGATAGCCAAGCAGTTAATACGGAGAGCATGAACTTGGAGGTGAGACAATAAAGACAACAGGAAATAGCAGGTGTTCAGACAACTTGAGCCTACAGTCAGCTGTCTCTGGAGAATGAGGAAAGCTTGCTTGGTACTTGCACAGGAAATTAAGGAGTAAGAAAGGACTAAGAGTAGATAAATAAAGAGTGGCAAGCGTGAGAGTGACAGAGCATCTTAAGATCCCCTTCTAACCAAAACTAGGATGCCAAGAACAGGCAAGAACACAAATCCAACCACAAAAGTCTTTCAGAATCACAAAAGAGTGTAGAAATTAAGAAAGTGGGCAAGCATCCCAGCAAGGTACCCTGAAAAGGTTTTATGAAATTGCTCCCATGACTAATGCACTAAGATATGTTAAAATCAGCACTGTGAATGGTTTATTTGCATCTTTTGAAGAAGGAAGGAGTTCTGAGAGATCACTGTAGTGACCTTACATTTTGTCAAGGAAAAAAAAGAAGTTAATACTCAAGAACAGCTATCGGGAAATAATGCATTCTAAAAATTAAAAAAAACCACTGTTATTGAGAATACTACCATTGTAATCTCTTGTCAGGACACAAAAGTTCTGAAAATTTGTGCCTAAAGGTCTGTATAATTTAGACATAAATAATAAATAACTAGGTTACAAACATCCAACTACTTATAATGAATACTTTTCAACAACCACAGATCCTAAGACTATCCTCAGAAAATGTTCACCTACACACTATGAGTTAATCCAAATTACAATTTGAAAAAAAAACCAAATCCAAAATGTCAGATGTGTCTGTGCAGGATTGTGATCAAATCTTATGCAGCAAATTAACACAGTTAAGAAAATGATCAGAAATAGACTGTGAGGGTACAAACACACATGATGATAGTACGCGGAAAGATACTCACTGAATCCTCGTCTTGAATCATCTGAACTAAATTATCAAGTACTGGAGTGAGATTTCTGAGGGAAGAAAAGTTAGGAAGATGATGAAATCAGCAGTTTCTCCTCATCCATTCTCTTGTTATTTAAAAGAAAGAAAATCCTTACTTGGATTTCATGTTGTTAAAGTTTTTGCCTAATGCCAAGTGTCTTATCGATCGGTTTTTACTAAGCCAGACTACAAGGGTTGAGAGGTCAGATTCTAGGCCTGTAAAGAATAGATTAGATTAGGAATTAAAACACATTTTCATGAAAGACCCAGACCAGGTCCAATTATTGATGCTATATTCATTCAAGTAATTATATCAGTGTACTAATTTCCAAAATGTGTAGAAAAATTTCCATTCTTCTATCTTTAAATCTTTTTCTCATTAGTGTCTCTGCTTTTCTGTGAGAGTAAATACTTTCTCTAAAATAAACCCTTTAAATCTCCATGCTAATCGGCTATTAAAGGCACCTCTCAGAAACACAGAAGAGAAATCAGTCCCTTATCCACAGTCCAACCACTCAAGAGTAGTTCCTCGCACTGCCAGGCGGAGTTCGAAGTTCCTTGGAGAATTCTGAAACAATGCTAATCACTATTTAGTCTTAGTAGAGCTGTGTACCAACAATATTTCAAAGCCTTCAAAAGTCTGCAAAAAAGGCTAACACAACAGACTGAATAAAATGACCTGAAAAACAAGCCAAATTTTATTCTACTCCTGAGTAAAAGAAAAGTAACTTTAGTATTCCCAAGCTAGTGATGTATTTGAGGAGTCCACTAGCTAGATTACAATGATTTAGAATTCAGATTCACAGGATAATTTAGATTTCAAATATCTATCCTTATTTATAAAAATAAATCTTTTTGCATAACTGGGCTGAGTCAGTAGCTCTCAAAGCTTTCCACTGGTCAATCCATCCCACCTTTCTTGGGCATCCCATTGTACTGGGAATCTGTTTCTGAAATACTTCTGCATTTGGCTGATAGAGGGGTAAACACAGCAGGTGAATTCTTCCAGTTCATTCTACATTTTGAATCTGCAAGATGAGGAGCCAGCTCAAATTCCCAGGAATATCTGTGCTAGGAAGCACAGAGACTCCAAAGCAGAAATATTCAAAGATTTTCCAAAGACTCAAGCAGGCCTTTTCTGACCTGAAGCTGTTGGCTCTTTGCTCCAGATTTCCCCCCCTCAGCTTCATTCTGTACCAGACCTTTCCCTTTGTTCTTTCACTACACTTCCAATCCTCATTCAGCTTCTCATCCTCTTGTACTTAAACCAAATTTCCTCTGGCTCTAATATGAGCTTGGTGCCATTATTTTGTTCTGCTGTGTTACGCTGATCTCAAAATACAAACTTTTGAGGACACAGTTAGTCTTCCAGCGTTTCTTAATAAGAGGTCTTGGTCTGAGACATTTTCATAATCAACATGGCCAATAATCATAAAGCAAGAGCAACCATCCTTGGTTACACTGTGAGCTGAAACAAAAAGCATTTCTTGACTTGCACAACCCTCCGTTCCTGTTCTGTGTACTTACCATTGTCTGAAATATCTAGGCTGGTGATATTGTGTATTTCTGCTATGCATCCTTCCAAGACTTGTGCGCCTCCAGATCTTAACTAGAGACAAAACATCATCCATTTTTGCAAACTAGTTATGGTTTCAAGATCACACAGAAGACAGTGGTAGGAGCTTTGTGAATACAGAAGGCACTAGCAGCGGCAAAAACAACAGCAACAGAAGAAGTTATAGACATCAAAATGACAGCCTATACACACACATTCCTACTGTTCTCATCCTTACTCTCAGTATTTGCATACGAATGAGAAAAGGGACTCTCTTTCCTTTCTCTTGAAACTACCTCTCAGCCGTTAAATCAGGAAAATATTTAAATGGTTAAACACGGCAAACCCTTTAGCACTTGTGCTGGGCAGTGCCTGAAGGGCACTGGGTGTGCATTCTCTACATGAACGGCCCAGGACATTTCTAGTGTCTGCTGACAAAAAAAAAATAATCTTAGACTAGTCTATCAGCTTGCAACACTGACACCCTTGAACTCCACGACAGTCAAGCCTTACAATGAGCATCTTCTTCCAGCTCTTAGCACAATGCTAAGGTGCCCATTTCAAAGGTAAGTGGGGGGGGGAGTGCATTTAAAAAAAAAATCTCAATTAAATTATGCCCCCCTGTCGCTGAAAAGAAAATTCAAATAATCCAATTGTAAAACGGCCATAAAAGACCATAAACAGGAGAAAACAGTAATATAGTTATTCTTAATTTAAGAAATAGCAATAAAAGAATAAAACTGCAACAATAACAAAAATGCCTGGCTGCAAAGTATCAATTATGATATTATTAATCTGAAATATTACATGACTATAAAAGAAATGTCAGGATTTAATGAAAAGACAATGAAATGGTCTAAGAGAAACCATCAACATTAAGAATTAAAGTTATGAAATCTTACACACTTATTTACTAATGCTACTGAATTAACACAACTTTTTTTTTTTTTTTTTTTTGCAACTATGTACATTTATATAAGGTGCATTTCACTTTATAAACATCCCCCAGTAAAAGACTTTAGCTAAAGAGGGAAAAAATCCTATGGAAATTTTATTTTTACATTTTCCATTTTCATGTTATTTGCTTCAAGAAGCATGGAAAGCTTTTTCAAACCTTTTCAAAGCTTTTTCACCTCCTGTGTAATATTTTACTTAGTTGACTTACTTGGGTAAATATCCTGAATCAACCTGCTGATATTTCTGTGGACCGTCAACTTTTATCCATGCTATAATTAAAGAAGCACAAATGCCTTCTAGAAGCATTTTTGAATGAAGACTTGATATGGAACTTTTTTGAAAATTTGAGGTATGTGATGGGTTAACAAGCAGCTGAATAACTTGACCTGAGTATCTGGAGAATGGTGGTCAAAGATAGCATCTAAATCATAAATCACATCTGGAGTGTAAGTAGTACAGAACATAAGGCATCTTTCCCCCTCTCCATAAATCAAAGCCTGACTATCCTTCACCTCATCCTCTCAAATAAGTAGTCGTATTACAAGGCTGTATGTGGGCCAGAATTGCTGCGAATTTAACTCAACCTTATTTTTGTAAGAGCATTTATAGCATTTGCTGTATGAAAGCCAAAATCATTCAGTTTTGCTTTATGCTGCTCTCTCAGTGTGGCCCATCGCAAAACGATCATTTTACACAGAGTGTCACATCCACTGTGGCAGAATCTATGGAAGTGGCAGATCATATGTGGAATTGGATTGGTTGTTGGTAGGGTAAAGTTCTATACACTAAAATTATACTCACAATAGAATGCAAATGCTTATGCTATATATACTTTGAGGGCTGAAGTGGACAATTTTTCAGGAGCAGCTTTCAATCTTGTACCAGATATCTCTACATTCAAGATTTTAAATATATAAACATTTCATGAGCACAAATGGTGATATCTATTTAATCTGAGAGTGATGAAAAAAACTTCACTTTTAGGATCACAATTTGCTGCAACTGTGTTAAAATATTATGCATATATATATATAAAAATATAAAAGCAGAGATTAATTGGAGTGCTGCTTGTCAACGTGGACTGTGATACTGACAAAAAGACTCTCTGCAACACCTCCTATAAGACATACTTCTAAGACTACAAAGAAAAGCTCTTATTCAGAAAATGAAGAATAACCCTTCTACAATTAAAAATGCCAAGTGTGTTCAAAGCTACGAGGTACCAATACGGGAAGGGCAAACAAAGCTGCTTACTGATTTAACAATTAAGGTAAAGCATGGAGGGTACTTACACAGTGACCAAGCTAAGGGAAGCAGAAGGGAAAAGAGTGAAATACATCAGTGCTGAGCAGGTAGAAATAAAAATGTAATTTTCATAGTAAAAATAATAAAAAAACCAACCAAATAAGCAATAGAAAATGATTAAGCTTGGAGGTAATATACCAGAAAATTATGGGAGCAAATCAAAAATGGTGGGAGAGGGAAGGAACACAGATTTATCCTTCCATACTTGAGTATAGCTTGCCTGATGTAGGAAAGAAGAGGGCAAAGCTGAAGCATCAGCTTTTTAGCCCTCTAGCAGCGTGTGATTGCAGGAACTGGGAGTAGTGGTCACTGGCTCCAAGCTTCCCACCACTCTCTGGGTGTAGATTTACACTCTGCCCAGATCACAGAGGGTCAGGGAGAGGTGGAGCAGGATCCTGAGGTGCTGGGCCTGTTGAGAGCACTCGCAGCTGCTGGCACATCAACTTCCCTGCTGGTGAAAGCGTAACTTCTTTCCAAAGCACATGAGAATGGATAAAGCTCAGTGATGTGAAAAAAAAATGTTAAGGGAAGGATCTAAGGAAGTGCTGTCAGTTTGGAGGGACCAGCTACAGGAATGCAACGCTGAGTTGGGCAGGATTCCTTCCTTTCTGTCACAAGAGTCAGCCATGACCACATGTGCTTTGGGGTCCAATAAACCTAATCGCCCCTCAAAGGGCTCCTTCACATCCCATCCTGGGTGCTGTTTCATGAAAGGGTAATAATTTCTCTCCTGTCAGCCCTTGTTGATTTACACGCTAATTGTTACTCTCATTACTTATATTTGTGTTTTATTGATTTATTCATTTAAGGCTATGATCATAGGATTTCATTTTTATTATGTTAATTACTCCTCCATTTTCCTTCCTTCCTCTGAAAGATAAATTATCATCTGTCTGATCCCTCTGCTCAGAAGTCAGAAGCATGTGTACTTGACTTGAAAGCTTTTCTATTTGGAATTTACATGTAGTGCCCTTCAAAGTAATAATATTTTCCAAAAAGTCTAAAATATCAAAACAAACTATGAAATGCATTCACAATGACTTGGTTCTTCCTTCATGAGGAAATCTGTGCACATTCCCAAAGCAACTGACCATGAACCTAAGGCAAGGATTACTGCACTTCAACACAGTTATCAATATTGCATGTTTTCTACTTAAAGGGAAACCACTGTATTTGCAGGCACTTCTAGAACAGTTAATACGCAGATGGCCTTGGAAATATCTGACAAATGAGAGGCTTTTTCTGCAGCTTAAAAAACGGGGAGGTCGGAGAAGGCCTGAGCGTAAACTGGTTCATGTTGGTTTTGGCAAGAGTCCACCACACAGCTCTCTATGAAATGACTGTGCCTCAGGTGGCTCCCCAGGGCTGTGTCTGATCTTTTCTCATACGCTGTAACCACGCAGGAATCACCCTGCACGAGTATGGGCAGTCCTGGGAAACAAAGTGCACAGCAAAGCACAGACAAGCAAGAGGAAACAAGGTAAGGCAAGTAAGTTGCCACAATTGTTCTTACTTATTCTTGAGGCCACTTTCACAGTGCTTCTTACGTTAATAATTCTTACTAAAGTTCCTTACTGGCCCAAACTGATTAACTGATTAGGAAAATGGAACTTCTCCCAAGGTTAAAAAGCAAACCTGCAGAAGAAGCAGCATGTCTTCGATTCTGAAGGAAGACAGTCGAACCACAGACAAGCCTTTAGGGCATGCAGCTTCCTCTGAGCCATTCAAATTTGGGCACCTTGGAAAATCCTGCTGCTAATCACAGCACCAGAGAGCAGAAGCTGCCAAGCATCCAACAGGCTGGCTCAGTGCGTAGTACAGCTGCACTGCAAGGAGGCTTTTGCCAGTCAGGTGCTTTGAACCTCTGTGCTCGTTATTTAGGGTGCTGTAACACACATCCTAACTTTTACCATAAGTGCTTCTCTGAGCTCTACCTTTCCCACAACATTTGACTACAGAGGAAGAATATCTCGCCCAGTGGATTTCACAGGAACTCTAAAGCCACGTCATTGCACCTTTTGAACACATCCTGATAAATATTCCTTACCTCACAGCTACTGAGGTCTAAAGACACCTCCTTCAGATTGTGATTGCAAGCCAGGCCTAATAAAAGCGCTCTGAAAAAGATCAATTTTAGAACCATTTAAAAAAAGAAAGTGCAGCTTTACATCATCGTCTAAGTGATCACAGGTTAATACACCTATAATGCAAAGATTCATTTCAAAACAACATTAGCTGAGCAGTTATTTCTAAAATGACAATGGCAGCACCAGCCTGCCACACTTAGAATACTCCAGGAGCTCCAAAAACTGCAAGGATGCAAGGCTAATGAAGAAACTCTAAAGCTAATGCACCATCAACATTTAATAACATTCAAGACCACCAAATGATTATAAATGGAGTGTTCTGTCATACGACCATACAAACTCTCTGATTTTCCAAAAGTCCAGGAAAAAATTAGGTTTTTAAAATATGCAAGATGTCATGCAGCCGTCCGTTTCAGTCAGGCACAATGCCTGTAACACTCAAAGACTGGACCATGTTCCAGTATCACACAATTCTCCACTTCCACAACCCAACAAGTATTTACAGCTTTCAAAATTATATTCCTATTCAATGGTATCCTTCATCTTTAGGCAGAAGGGCAGACACGTGAAGTAATGACTAATTACGGCTTTCATAAATCCACTTTTAAAGTCTTACAAAAGTTTGTTTCCACATCTGAAAGTTTGTGTTAATATCACACTTGCATTAATACTGTCAAATCAGAAAGCACAACAGTATGTGTAACAGAGAAGGAACAAACAAAATCTGTGTACACCCTTCTAGTATCTTCAGAGTAGACGCAGTTTTGAATTAATAATTCAACAGAGAAACAGAAGGACTTCCAACTTCATTTCAGCCAAAAGCAGCTAACCAAGTGACTAATGCATGGAGATAAAAACCAATCCATTCTGATGAGCCATTTGTATACACACTTGCTATGCAAGTAGTGTGTCAAAGCTACATTTGAAACGTGGGTGCCCTGGGCAGGTTTCTCATTTAAACCTATTTATATCGGTCCTGCAGGTATAATCAGACCTTCCCTGTTAACAAAGGCAAATGTCTCGTGCTTATTTACTTAAACTATTAATATACAGACTTGGGAGGATAAAAAAAATTGAAAGTTCTGTAGCAGTTCTCACAAATTTTTAGATGATCTTGTCTATCTTTCTTACCCAGACATATTTTTATTCAGTCAGTCTGGCTGATGGTAACTTTGCAAAGAGCCTCCTAAACATTTCCAGGAAATAAAAAAATACAGTGCAAGCATAAAAAAAATGCAGATTAAAAAAAGAGACACAGTGCTGCTCCAGTTGTACACTTTTCGCAGGAAGAAAGAAAAAGGTTGGTTTTTTTTCCCTAACCTCTTCCCTATAAATTCAGCCTAAGAAAATCCCCTTATTTCTCAATCATTTGTCATGAAAAATTCACCAGCATTCAAAGGGCCTGAAGCCAGACATATTATACTTACACTTGGCCACTATGTTTAAATCACACACATGGCAACACATGGAGAGGTCTTGTCAACCGTGCGTGATGCAGAATGCAAGAACTGGCCTTGTAATTAGCATTTACATGAGAAGCGTATCAGAAACTTGTCTTGTTATAGCACTGACAGACCAAAATATGATTTTTGGCAACGTCTGTAAAATTCAGCAAAAATCCCAACTTACACTTCAACAAGGACAAGAGTACAAACTGCCTCCGCTAAAAAATGGTGAAAAGAAGAGTGAGCTGCAATGGAACATTAACTGTATTACCTATAAGTACAAGGTATACCTTCTCCCCACCCACTACGCGGCATCCTCACAGTACACCTTTATTAGCAAACTTACTCCCTGAAAGGCTTGATTTACACTGTACAGGCAAGTTCATGTCCTTCACAGACTGCACTGATTAACCAGTATCTTCAAACTCACTGAGTTAGCACATGCAGTTAAACATACCACGACTGTTGAGCTAAAAGAAGCTAATAAAGAAATCAAACAACAATTAATGAGGTTAATTTGGAACTCAGGGTGTCAGGTATCTGCATTTTATCCTTTTTTTTCTCTAGGCAGGCTTGATCTTGAATCACACATTCAACTTGGTGACCTCTGGTTCATGGACACAAATCAGGAACTTTTATGCCTCAGGACAGCTCCAAGTCCCACATGGTCAAAAGCTTTTTGACCTATGCTGATGAAAGATGCCAGAAAAGTACTACTACGATACACCATGGTTTTCTTATTTTTCCATCTAGGAGTCATCTCTCATGTGCTCTTACGGTCTTGGCAATGACAAATAAGTCTGCCTGCAAAAAAGTGTTTCTATCTCCCCGTGTTCAACAAACCCTGTAATCTTGATGGTTCTGGAGAAGTTTTGTAATTTCTTCCAGTTAAGATCAAAAGGCTAAGCAGCTGTCCCACAATACACATCCTCAGTCTTTTCAAAACCAGATTAACTTCCACAGGACATTTTTGAAGTGGATTAGTCAAGCCATGTAGGGTTTTAGAGGTAAAGCAAGGTGTTCCTCAGATCAAAGTCCTCTGAAGTGCTGTGAGATACACTCAGCCCAAACCGAAGGAAAAATTTAGGTCAGAGAAAAAGCACATCACAGAAATTACCAAAAAGTACTAATAGCTTCTGTCCTACCTCCTAGGCAGAGGTGAATGCTGTCACCAGAACAAAAGCAGCCCAGCCCAAAAATACCAGACCGGCATGGTCGCTCTGAAACCATTCACAACCAGCTGGACTTTGGAAAGATGCCCCTGCTTGGAGCTTTCTGTGCTAGTGAAAGAGCTTTCTGCTCTCAGCTCCCTGCTCTCTACTACAGCTTTCTGCTCTCTACACTCCCCATCACTGCCTCCCCCCTCACTGGTCTCACTCACCAGTCAGGGGAGTAACCCTCTCTAACCAAATTCAGTCAAACTGAGAAAGGTTATCTTAAACACTACCAGAAGCAGTTTTTTGCTAATGCCGATTTTGGCTGAAAAGGACTAGGAAGATATCATTTGCCACCCAGCTGGCAGTCAAGGGGTCCAAAGCTTTTGGGATAAATTAATACAATAACATCCTCCATGAGCACAGGCAATTGTAGAGCACTCACCTGCCAAAATTCCTCATACCATAAGAGATATTCAACATGACAAGAACCTTAATGAACCTTAATGTTTGGTGCTTCTCACCTTTCCTAATCTCTGGGGATATATTCAATGTCTCACAGTATTCTCTTTTTCCTGTTGCACCAATACTGTCTTCTGTAGTAGTCATATCCATCCTTGTTTTTCTTCCCTGCTGCCCTCCACCATAGAATCAATAGCTCTTAATTAATCAGAATCAACCGTGTTTCTCAAAAATTGCCTTCTCTTTGAAAACACATCTGTACCACACCTTCCTAATACTTCTTAGTAAGTCTGAGCAAGCAAGACAACAACCAAGAGCATCACGCAGAACAAAGTGGAAGATCAGAACTAAAATAGCTTCTGCAGCTGAATATGGATTTCCAGTACATTCGACTTAACCGTCAGGCTCTTCCTGGTGGTGCCAAACAACAAGACAAGAGGCAACAGGCAGAAACTGATGCACAGGAAGTTCCACCTGAACATGAGGAAGAACTTCTTTTCTGTGCAGGTGACTGAGCACTGGAACAGGTTGCCCCAAGATGTTGTGGAGTTTCCCCCGCTGGAGGTACTCAAGAACTATGTGGACACAATCCTGTTCAATGTGCTGTAGGATGACCCTGCTTGAGCAGGGAGGTTGGACCAAATGACCCACTGTGGTCCCTCCCAACCTGACCCATTCTGTGATTCTGTGATATTGTACTGTCCTCTTCAATACTGAACTGCATTAAGAAAACATAGTCCAAAACAACATACACTACTCTTTCTGCCGTGGCACTTGTCACTCTTCCCTCCCTCAGCTTCTTCCAGAGTGTATCAAAAGCTTTCCTTCCCATACTCACTAACTACTCTGTATACCCCACCTCTCAGATTTTGCCATCAACTCCTGTCCATTAAACACTCCCCATTCCCCTTCCCTGTTCTCCCTCAGGAGGCAGGCTCCCAACCACACAAGGATACATCCATGCACATATCTACCTATATCCTTATTAGGATTCCGAAATAGTTAGGGAATGTGTCTAGGCATCTACTATGGATAAGGTTATGTATGTTTTAATGCATATTAGGTAGGAAGATGACACTTCGGAAGGAGCCCTTTCTTTAATTACACCAAATAAACACAAGTATTCTACCAGAATCACAGAATGACCTATCTAGATTAGACCTATCTATCTAGGCCTGTCTTGACTTTAAAACACACTTTTAAATTCCATGTCTGAAAATTTCAACAGTTCAAATCCATACACATCTCAAGAAGGGTGACAGTGCTTCACAATTTCTCAGCCTGCAGAACCTGTTAGTCACAGGATGGATGACTTACAACACAAAGACTCATTTCACTTAGCATTCCTAGAAATAGCTGCCATTGTCTCTTCCCCCAAAAGGAGAACATGGCTCTGTGCAATAGGTTTCTCCTCCCAAACACTGCAACAGGTTCAGTTTCATTATGGCTGTTGCAATAACGCAGTCCCAAAGGAACGGCGCTCACACAAGCCTATAATCCCATTTCACTGTGGAGCAGTTTTGTTCGTAAGCCACAAAGAAGAAATACATCCCAAAAAAACGCTGACAGAAGCTAAACAACTGTGACATTCCCAGAGCAAAAAATACGATTAATAGTCTCAACTGTGAGATGGAAAGAACATTTTATGAATGTGTGACCATCACAAAACTCACTCTTTTAATATCAATAATGCACAATGGGGAAAAAAAGAAGAAAGGAAAATTCTCTCCCCTTCGTTTTTAATGGGAGGCACTCATATAACAACAATGCAAACTAGGTTTCAGGCACAGGAGAAAATGAAATTAAATTCTTACTTTAGAGGCTCAGGAGGGAGTTTAGTTCCTGAAAGGTTAATCTGCATCAAAGCAAGTGAGCTGCTGAAAAACTGTTTGAAGGAGGGAGGGACTTCTTTTCCTTTTCTGTAAGTAAACAAATTCATTAAGAAGTAGCATTTAGACACTCCTCATTCCAATAAATAGTGAACGCAAGCCATCAGAAATGTAATGATCTTTTACATGTTTAATTGCTCTACCTTCGGCAGTTCTGTAATCAGTGGCTCTCAATTAGCTTAGAATTATAATGCCATCAAAATGTTGATTCAACAAATAATCCTCAGCACTGCACTGCTGCACAGAAGACATTACTATCTACCTTCTGTTTGCTGAACTATAAAGAACAATCATTTAGGTCTGGTTAATAGTGAACATACTTACCTCTCACAAGCAGAAGATCAAACAGGACATGAACAAAACCCTGAAATTGCTTTTTCACCATTAGAAATAATGCTGGAGTACCTTAGCATCAATTAGGTATCATCTCTGATAAGGACCCAAAGCTTCCATTTGAAGAAAATGGAAGCTAGTATTTCCCACAATGCAAGTACTCTAAAAAGTAAATATTCAATCTCAAAGACTTTCAAAGGGAGCTCCTCCCAGAAGACGATAAAAAAGGGGAAAAAAGCATTTGTAACCATCATCAAATCATGAAAAATACAACTTTAAAAATCATATATAAAGAGCAATCAAGTCAGTCAGACTTCAAAGCCTGATGCTATGCCTTTTAGAGACAAAAAGATTGCAGATATCTGCTGCATCAGTATCACAAAAACACATATTAGACAAGGTAGCTTACTTTATAGACCTTCAGCAAAGAGCAGAAAGGGAAAGAAAATATTTTGCTTAGAATAAATAGTACCTATTTCATAGAGCACTAAGACTTCTAAGGCTTTATAAAAAAGTCTCTGATTTATTCTTAAAAAAAAGGGTGCTACATTAGAGCAAGAAATTATAAACCAAAATATTGCAGGAGTTGAGAGTAATGACATTTAAATTGTACCTGTGAGAAAACAGAGTCCTCGAGAGGCTAAGGACAGCTAGATGCTGAAGACATCCACGAAGGAGGGCTCCACACACCTGGTTCAAAATAAGCGCAATTCATTTTACTTTATATTAACCCAAAAAAGTACCTAGGGATAGAAGGTGGGGAATGTTTCCTCGATATTGAAATATCCACAAAAACGGTCTTTACCATATCTAGCGCACACTCCGTGTTGGATAAATCCAGGTGAACAAGGGCATTTGGCTGGGCCAAAAAATTGTACAGGCTCTATAATTATTGGACAGAAAAAAATTACAGATGTTAATTTTTATATTATGACAACAGGTACTGGATCACTACCTGCCATTGCATTTTCGGCTTTTATTATAAAATCACCTGAAACTTTGCCTAATCAATAGAATCTCTTTTACTTTTGCAGGCTATCATTTTTTAAAATAATAGTGGGAAAGTGGTGCTCAGACTACACTTAGCCAACATTTCTCTCAAAGCACAGGTCTTGAGTTGTTGCATTTAACTTCCGCAGCAGATGATAATTAATTTAGTTAGAAAAACTTCGCAATGTCACTCAGATTGTTGTTACATTTCAGACAGTCTAATTGGTTCATAAGTGAAAGCCAGACCTTTCAAGCATGAGGGAAGCTAATTTTCACCTGAAGCCCATAGTTAGTTCTTAACATCAGCGGCATATTACAGGCTGAAGGGTGAATATGGAACAGGTAACAAGATTTTAACATTGATGGCTTCAGTACTGTATAGAATATGTCATGTAAATGTTAGCATATGTAAAACTTCTTACTATACACTGTTTCATTTCAGGCTCTTTTTAGTCTCAGAGTACAACACAGATAGATAAAAGTGTGACCTAATTCACAGAAAAGCGGAAAGCTCAACTCCACATGAAATCCAGCCAAACAGTCCATGCTTAACATTTCTAAAATAGATCCATCTTCCCAAAAATTAGGTCATTTAGCCCCTATACCTACAATACAAGAGAGGTCCCTACTTTAAAAATTCCCATGCTTTCCTAGGGTTTATTTTAATTGCTAAATAACAGGATTTCCTTGCTCCTGTTAGAAAACTGATTCCACAGATTAAGAGACCTCAGTATCAATAATCTTTATCTTTGGACCATCTCTCTGACAGGCTAAGAAAAGCTCCACTTCCTGCACTTCTCTCTTAAAATACTCTAGGTAGAGCTTAGGTTTTTTTAAACACTGCCTGCCAAAGTGTTATTTATTACATTTTATTTAACCTTTTTTTTACATTATTTACTATGTTATTCTCTCAGAGTAATTCACTGTGTGTCTCTACTTACATTTAACTATTTATTTACTACTTTTAAAACCCTATTGTCCCACTGACCCTTTCACCTCATGTCTGAAAAGGCTAGTGTTTTGAATATGCTGATGAATCTGCAAGTACTTTAAGCGAAAAAGTCATAAAGTCATGTCTGACTGCACTTTAAATGATGAGATTGGTTGACTCTAGTTTTGCATCTTCTAGATTTTCAATACTTAGAATTCAAAACCTGACAGTTACATGCACACAACTTTTGATGTGAGAGAGAAATGCAGATGTAACAGTCAAAAAGTGAATATATACAAATTGAGAAGTAAGTGGATTTCGTTACATAGAAAATAGACCTGCGCCTCCATGGCAATTTGTAAACTGAACAAAGGAGTCTAAAAAAAAATTACATTCTTCAAAGAATCATGAGTTTCAACAGCACGTGTCAAGGAGGTGCACAGATCTATTTATACAAACAAAAATATTGAAAACCAGAAAATAATTCTTTCCGAGTCAAAAGAAATAATTTGCTTCCAACCTTCCAATGAAAAATTTGTAATACTCTTATCACTAAAAAGACGATGAGGGCTTTTTAATGGTGTTTTGTCACTTTCAAACAGAACTCAGAGAGAACGGTAGGTCCATTGAAAAAAAAGTGGTACCTTTGCAATTTTCTCATTTATCAATAGAAGCCAAAGACTAAAAGCATGAACTAAAATTAAATGGATTTTTTTAGTTGTGTGGGGCAGTCCTCTGACTTTATACTGAAGAGTACAGATAAAACTGTAATTTTCTATACCTACTAAAACTGCACAGAAATAAAGGCCAAGAAAGGATCTAAACAAAAATGTTTTTGCCTTTCTCTCAACCACGAATTACAACTCCCACTCGTTATCTCCCCAGAGAGAGGAAAGTGCTTACTGAGAGATCATCTCCGCGGAGCACGTTCCCTGAGAGGTCGAGATAGACGAGCGTGTTCGCGATCAGCGAGTTGGCACTCAGTGACTGGGAAAGGCTGTTCACCCCTGCCAAAAAAGAGGTCACAGCTCAGCTGAGCCAACTCTACACAAAACTGGCCCAGAGCCTGCAAGTGCACAGTTTCAGTGAACACAGACACACACAAATGTTTAATGACTTCGCATTGCCATCACTGTACTGCAGCAGAGGAATACAGATCACCGGGCAGATATGAGAGCCCTCCCTGACACAGCATGCCCAGTTCCGCCCGGACCACGCTCTCCCAGCTTCCCTGATAGAGCCACAGTGCGTTACACATCCCAGATCCAGGATGTACTCAGATTCATTTTCAAACAGATTTTAAAAACACAGCTTACTCCATAATGTTAAGCTGGTGTCTTCCTACAAACAATAATATTAAGATAAAAGTATTTGTGGAAGTAGATGAAAGCATCTGTGGAAGACCAAGTACATTAACAATTATAATTGCCGGAACTTCAAAAGCAACTGACGAGACCTAGAAATTAAAAGTATTTCAATTAATGTATTTGCCTGTAATTTCATAAAAATAGTTAATTAAAGTACCAAGAGATGCATAAAGACTCTCAGTTGCTTATCAGAACAAACACATATTTTTCACATTAAAATTAAAAAGCTCACATTGGGAACAAACCAGTCAGGGCTTTCTTCCACTGGAATTTTTCAGCCTTTCAAAATACTAATTAGGACATGACTATTTCTGATTCCTTCAAATCTAACTTTCATCTAAAGGCTCTGCAGCTTATCATCAACTTCTCAATTTATTGTACATGGTTATTGCTGCCTTTCAAGCACTACATGCATGTGTTTCTTACATACATAAGCATCACTGTGTCCTTTAATTGTCGCAGCAGTTTTTTTCTAGGTGCCTGGCCAAAGCCATAAAGAAGGCAAGGGATTTACAACACAACACTCAACAATTTTTCAAAGCTGGTCAATGAAATTGGACAGGCATTCAACGGATGAAACACGTCCAGTCTTCACTTAAAAACTATTATGGAACTGATTTGCCAGTGAGGATGTGGAAGAAACAGCTAGCAAGCTACTGGAGACAAAAATACCTACATCAGTGCTTTAATTTTTTGAGCTTTCAAATATTAAGAAAGTCTCCCATGTTAGTAGTATGGCTCCCGGTTTCAGGAGGCTTTTGAAACTGAGAAGTATCAAAGCACAGCAACACCTTTGTCAAGTCTCAAATCTGTCCTGTTCAGCATCATTTTTCTTTTAGCTTGAGATTGTGTAGTTGAATCTACACCGTATTGCTAAAGGTAAATTGCAAACTAATACTTTTTGAAACTTTGAAATATCTAAAAGCTCTATTTAAACACCTGACCTTATAGCTCGGGATTCACTTTAGTGAGCCTTCTTAACCACATTTACAAGCAACAACAAGAAGCAGGAACAAATGCACTTTCGTCCTGGTTGCTCAATGGTACTTAGTCGTCAGCTGGGGTTCCAGCCAGGTTAAACTATCAGCAATTCAGCATGCACAACCAAGAACCAATTCTGGGAATTCAGAAGCAGTGTCTAAGTTTGAGGGAGAAGAAGAGCTATCAAACAATTCACAATGTCGCTGCTTGTTTCATGCTTAAAAAGGGCCAACTGCTCAAAATCAGCCACATCAGTCAAGGCAAACAATGTGAATGAGGGATTTTTTTAGTTAGCCTCTGGCTTGAGCTCAGGAAAGCAAGCTCTATCTTTGAATGAGTATACTAGAATTTTCCATCTAACCAGAATCTTCAAATCAATAAATTTATGTTTGAACTTCACCCTACCTCATGCTATACTCTAACAGTAATCTCACTTTCATTTGCAGACAATCTTTTATGCTCTTTTACCACTCTCAGGAGGCTCAGACTGTTAATAGCTCTCAGGAACTTTGAGATACAATATTTGAAGAAAGATCAGCTGGGAAGTTGCCACCTGAACTTCACCTGTCAATCTTAGAAACTTATCTCAAATAGAAAGCACTTTTAAAATAAGGTCAAAACCTTTGAGGGATTGTTCTGAATTTTTGAAAAGCTTAAAATAAAAAATAATTAAAAGAAAAATAAATTTGAAAAAAAGAAAAAAAAAAGAAAAAAGGAGGAAAAAAATCCATGCACTTTGGAGTCTACTGAATCCAAGATCCAATGACTCTTTTAGACTTTCCCCACAGAAAGTATTACAAGTTCAAAAATAGCCTCCCAAGTTAAAACCAAATCATTACTGTCTTCCTAAGTTAGAGAAAAACTGACAGCTTTGCAGCAACCTCAGTTGCTTCAGCTCCCGAGGGTTGTAAGAATTCCCATTTTAAGACATGGCATATACTATTTTTAAGGAACACTGAGGAGATGCCATGGGACAACATTCATGGTAACATGTTACTCTGAAGGTCACCAGTATTAGACAGACTGGAAAATATTTTCAGCTTCTGCTTAAAGATCATCTGTAAAAAGTATGCTAAAAACCTTCAGATTCTTTTAATAACCTCAGAATTCACTTTCACTGACAAGAGTTGTGTGGGTGAACTTCATCAAGCTGGCATTTATTCTTTATGAAGATGGAAGTGCTCTCTTGACTCAAAACTTCACAATCACTTGCTGAAATAATTCAGATCCCATGAAGAAAAGTACAGAATGAATGAACATACCAGAAACTGCATAAATTTCTGTTAAATTCACAAGTATCTCATTTCAAGAGTACATGCTACATTAGTCAAGGTTCTTAATCAACTGCTTGTCAGCAAAAATTGAGTTAGCAGTAGAAAACAACAACCCCAGAGTTTAATGAAGTATTTTTAGTGAAAATCATGATTTAATAAATTCACCTTAGGATTTACTGTTTACTTAAGCATAATAAGAGCCATAGGCACTCATAATAAAACAACAAAAAGTCCTTTACCCCACCCATATTTCCCCAGGTCAATCCTTGAAGCTAAGGAGAACACAGAATCTGCAGTTCCCAGAGCAATAATCAAGAGGATAAAAGGGCATGGCTTCTATCTGTTATCAACTAATGTCCTTCATACTGTTAACTCAGTCATCTTTTCCAGGTCATCAACATCTACAAAAAAGCAGCAATAATGTCAGTGTGGTTTTTCTATTTTTAACTCTCTATCTATACAGGAGACCCTGGGTTTGTGCAATCTGTTTGAGAGGTCACTGCTTCTATTATTTGTAAAACAAAAACGCAAAAAATCCTGAAAGCTTCTGACTTGTGTTTCACTGCTGTTATTGCTTTTAAAATATACAGACATTTCAATTACAATATCAAATCAGAAATCTGTAGATTATAAAACAAAGAAGTCTTTAGTCACAGCAAGTCATTCACCAGCCATTGTCACAATGCTTGATTTCATAAAATAACTGTGTACACAACATTTGGAAATTTCCCTACACGTTTTTGCTTCAGACATTTTTTTGAAGCACATATGGAACATATCTTTTATGTCAATCCTAATTTCAGTCTTCCTTTATAATACAGGTTCAAACTTAACCCTTACAGAAGCAAGTCAGAGTTTATGGAAGTGCTGAAGGGTACCCATAAACCAGCCCGTGGTTCAGCAACCCAGGACTGCAAGAAATGAGTTGCACTGTTGAGAAAGTACATGTAAATAATTTACAAAATTAATTAGTTTATAATCTGGTAAGAAGAAGTATTTTTTGTATGTAAGTCCGAAAGTTTCAGAGGATAAAAAGAGGCGTATTTATAAAACATACCTTTAGGTGACAAGGAGGTTTTAGATAAATTTAAATGCTTCAGTCCCTTTGGAAGTTTGGCGAACTGGATGCTCAAAGATGACACACCTGTTGGGAGAGCAAAGACAGAATTGATGTTTTCAGGTTAACTGTGTGACCTCAGGTTTTCCCAGCACATCTCAGAAGGGGCAAACTGCACTGGTGACACTTGAGGAAGAACTGCACTCACTGTGCAGGTGGGCTCTGTCATTTTATGATCCTAAACCTTTTACTGATGTAATCAAGACCCCTGCTTTGCTAGCCACTGAACAGATAGGGAATTTCGTTGTTAACCATCAGTAATCCTTCTTAATTAGTTTAAAAACTATGTAATACACACATACTTTTGAGAAGGAGTCAAAGTGAAGCTATTACACACATCAAACAGCCAGCACTTGGAAAATCTGAAAGATTTATGTTTCAGAAAAAAAAAAAAAATTAAAAAATCTAGGCACGAACTAAAACCCAACAATGGTGCTTCACGCGAAACGTCAAACTATTTTTATTTTCTTTTAAAAGGAAGGACTGTCAAGGCAAGAAAGGCACCCACATTAACTAACATCACCCTCTTTTTCTGAGGCAAACCCTCAGAGTCTGAAACCTCTACCAAGTCATAATGGCCACTTAATTCCCTTACAGTAGCCTGCAGGCTACCAGCCAGGACACAGGCTTGGAAATGCCACAACTGCGTGCAATCCTAAACAGTAAAAACCTATTAAGATGCTGACAGAGACTGGACTACCTCAGCACAAATTCAACAAAAGAAGAAAACCATAAGAGAAGGCACTTTTCATTAAAGCCTTTACTCAGTGTGTCCAAGTTCCCCACTCCATAAATTTAATGCTCCATTTTAAGCAAAAGATTGAAATTTGATTAAGAGGGCATGTACTAAATAACAATGGAACTAAGCCGTGAAATATTTATTAGAGGAATAAATCAACACAGAAACTCCAGGCTTAACCTGAGGTGTGAAATACAGTCTTCTACAGCAACTCTCTTGGAGAGAAAACAGCACAGAGAAAGAGGGTAAAACCTTTTACTTGATTGAAAACATAGTAAATTAAAAAGCTGATACCCTTCTCCACACACATAGACATGAAACAGTCTGTGAAACTGTAGGTCACACACCTATGTTTACTCTGTTTTTATTCTGTTTTACTTATCACTGATAATGAAAGAGCCAGCTACCTTGCAGGTACTGCGGTAGGGTTTTTTTTTAATGCTCTCTGTAAAAGCATGTTGCATGCAACACCCATGCAGCTCAAAATAATACACAATTTTTTATTTATACTGCTAAAATATTAGACCCATGAGGCCTTGGAATCGTTTATTGTAAAGCACAATGCTAACCAGATATCTTCACTAATTTTCAGCAAGAATGAACCAAATCATACTAATAGGATTTTCTTTCATAGCTCTGTAAGTACAATCAGTATCACTAAGGATACCACAAATGTAATTTTTGCTGTTAAGCATTTTGACTAAGACATGCAGAAAATAGTTTTACCTCTCCATCTTCGTATTTAGCTAACAATCTGCGGACTAGTTATCGTTCTAGCCAAGCTGAACAATTTGAACATCTTACTAGGACTGGGGGTTAAGTTATAGTTATAAGATACAGGAATCAGGTGCAGAAAAGAAAAAGTGCTTCTGGTTACTCAGGCCCTTGAACACCCTTTAAATCACTCGTTTTTGCTAAAGGCATAACAGAGATGAGAGTTCACATGAAGAAGTGGAGTTAGCTGCATCCAGGCACACAGTTTGGAATTTGAATGCTACTAGGCTTCAGTATGTTTGTTTTGCATTATTTTTAACAAAATACGAGATTAAATTCTGATCCTAGTAGAGCCAAAAGCAAAACTGCCATCACTTCAGCGTGGCTAGATTTTTAAAGACAAGACTGATAACAAACTTTCCAGGTGTTAGTCTCACAAATATTGACAGTACCATAAAGGACAGCCAAACACAAATTAAGAGACTGGTCTCAGTAAAAAAATCACTGCACATAAACACTGCACTGTATTTGAACTGAAGATAGATCCTATGCTTTAAGTAAACTAAACCCACTTCCCATGCTGTTGGAATACAGACAGCTGCATTAATATGTAATAATATAATGCGTTCTCTTATTGGTACTCAACAATATATAATAGCTTAGTGTATGCTTTTGTTCAAACAAAGCACAATATGTCCTTCTCCAGAAAACATACAGCTCTGTGATTTCCCTTATAACTGCAAAATAATCTAGTTCCAGTTCCTGCAGGTGATTTTTCAAAAGGTATTTTCCAAAATCCATATGTTTATACAAATCTCCACTTTTACTTGTGAAATCCTTCCTACCGCTCCAGTTTACCAAAGCCAAACCTGCCTTGCTCCCAGGGAACATCAGATCACAGGACATTTAAAATTTTCTTGAACTGAAAAGTTGCAATATTTGCACATTACAATTATAATTAATTTCTTTCTAAGTACTCTATAACCTACCTAATTCTCTAAAGAAAAGGTCAAATCTTAATTGCATATTCGACAGGAGAGGCTGGGATAATGAAAAAACCCTACTAATTTCTCCACGGTGTAGTTTCTGTATTTCATTTTCATCTTATATGTGGATGCTGCAGAATGGTTTGAATCTATAGATTTGTTGCAAAGAGGCATGCATCCCCATGGATATGTTCAAAAAATGAAAAAAAAAGATTCCCTGCACTGTAGAGTATCCAATGTTTGGTCAATTGTTTTGCTTCCAAGATAAAAATGAGTTCCTCTGAAAAAAATCCTTTCAAATAACACAATCTAAATACACTTCTTCCAAAGCAGAATTGACAGTGTAGCAGCCTTTTTTCCAGCTTACAACAGAAATTTCTGTAAAATGCAGTAGGCCTACGGCACACTGTAATAACAACGTTCTTCAGCAAAGCATTGGCTTTCATGTGATAAGAATTCTTAACGAGGACAAGCAATAATCAACAGGCAAGAGGTAATCAGAAGAGGTGAAGCAATTCATGTCAACAATTTCAAATAAAAAACTACTCAGAATAGGTTAAAAACAAAAACGTTATCATACTTGCTTCTAATCAAAAGGAAAGTGATACAGACGTAAAAAGGAAAAAAAAATCCCTTCCCAGGTATTTTTCTCCTCACTGAACCAGCAAGAAAGAAGAGATACCTACAAAATTCTGTGTTAACAACACTCTGAGTCCATCAGGTTGTAATCAGAACGAACAGCTTTTCTATTTTGAATCATGACAGCGAAGAGAATAGAAAATTTCTCCCAAGCAAACAAAAAAAAACAAGAAAAGGTTCACTGTGTAAAATTCTTATTTTTCTTCTGGCCCAACAGGAGCACGAGATAGTCTGATCCCAGAACATTGTGTGCCTGGAATGCATTCAGTGAAGCAAATGGAAATCTCACATGGGTAGCGCTGAAGGGACAACTCCAGACTGAAAGAATGTAATCTTATTTTAAAAATAAATGCCTCTCGGGTAAAAAAAGAGTAGACAAGGAAGAGGAATGACTTGATATGTACTGAAATCATGCCTAGCGGTGCCCAGTCTGAGAAAAGCTGAGCTGTTCAGCTTGATTGTCCATCTTGTGGAGTTAACAGCACTTGGCTCCATAAGAATGCCAGTTATGCCAGTATTATTGAACATCACCAAGACCTCACAACAGGACAGCCTAGCACAGAACTGAGAAAAAGGAGTAATTTTCATACTGAAAAGAAATATGGCATTACAGCTGAAATAAAACCACAAAACCATCAGAAAAATATAATCCAAGAACCAAAGTTACCTTGTGCTTCATCTTTCAACTGATTACACTACCTTTAAAAATGCACACCACTTTTTTTTTTTTACCCTCTAGTCCTAAACAATCACTGTGTTCTATCTTCCTTTAAAATCCCGAGTTGGTTTAAGACATTTAGATATTTTTCAACACACCAACGGATATGCGTAAGTCAAAAAGAATGGCAATTCTCAGTCATTTGTGAACAATAGAAACTTACAGTAGCATTATGCACAAAACAATAACCTATTATTCAAGCAAAGCTGAACAAAGCAGCAATAATCCTCCTACTACATTTATAGAAAGAGAAAAATGTAAATGTTACAGTACCTCTATCTTCAAGTGGATTGCTAGCAAGGTTGATCGTATGGAGTCCTGAGTTGGGATTATGGGCTAGGGCACTGGCTAGTTTCTGTGCAAAATCTCTGCAAAAAAAGAGAGGGAGAAGGAATCCTGTTATCTCCTCTGTCAACAGCACATTCAAAGGCTTAAAAGCACCAAGGGATTACTAGCCAAAGTGGCCTATACTACTGCAGAGCACTAACTGATTCCTCATGGATCTAAACAATGTTTATCTGGCTAATTTGCGATCTTTCACAGAGGGTTACTTCATTATTTATTCATTCTGTGACCTCGGAGACTGAAGAGCATTCAATCAAAGCCCAAAATACTTTTGACAGAGGTCTGAAGGTATAAAATAGGAGTTACACAGAATAAGTGAAAACTTGAGCACATCTTCCATCTCTCTGCACACCACAGGAGTGGGATATACACATCAACCTGCATACCACTACCTCCTTCACCCACAAGCCACCCTGCTCACTTGCAGCAGCTTTCTGCCAATAGTCACTCAAATAGATGGGCTTTGCAGCATATCCAGAAGTATTTCTAACCTTATAGAACAGCAGGAATAGCTCTCTCAAAGAACAGAAGCACACTGATGAACTGGTCTTTCGCTTCTCTTTACAGTGAGAAGCATCAAAGGGTTGATCACAGTCCCAGCAATGAATCCAAGACAAATGGCAGAGTATCAGTTCTGTAACACTGACAGCAGCCAGGCCAGGTAGCACAGACAGCTTTGAAGTAACCTTAACCAGCTGGGGTAGGTAGATGTAGCAGCATGACCTCTGTTCCAAAGCCATTTGAGAGGCAAGGGAGCACTGCCCTGTCCGAAAGCGCTTTGCTGCAGCTGGACTGCCACCACCTGCAGCACTAGTTTAAAGTTAGCTTGGGTTTTCTTGCACACCACACTGTCACACTCTGGCGGAGACACACTCTTTGCATTAAGACAGAAGGCTGGTGTCTTATCAGCTGTAAGACAAATCCTCAAACCTGTTCTCATACCAACTGGGAAGTTATAATGTAATACAGGACTAGACCTACTGTGAGCTTTTGATGAAGTGAGGCTGTAACTTCAGGGTTCTTATTTCACCCAAGTTAGACACCAAGATAGAAAGCAAAACTATGTCTTGAACTTCCCTCTTTCTCCCTCTGCCTTGAAGTCCATTATTTCTCCTCCTGTAGGCCAGTGGTGGAGAGCTACCAAAATGCTAATTAACCCTGCCTGCCTTCCTTGGAAGAGATCCTGCCTGCCATCAAACTCCGTGCTGAGAACCACAGTGGAGGCAGCATCCTCTTCTAGTATTTGGAAAAGAGAGGACACTGAACAGCAACAGCCTCAATAGCTTTTGGTTATCCGCATTTGCAAACTTTACTGGAGTACAGAGATGCCCCAGGGAAGTTTAGTTTCCCTTTGAAACCCTATGCCCTTTAACAGACTTCTGAGGCTAGAACTGGTTCCAGCAGATGCATGATGAAGGGCTGCCTTTAGGAAAAACATACTCTTTTCCTAAAATACAAGCAGCATGTGAATACAAACACTCAACAAAAAGAACTTCTGGACTTGAAACTTTGCCACCTGACAGGCCCCAGGGTCTCCTGCTTTGCTACCAGCTGCTGCTGCAGAAGACTACGGATCTCCTGTAGGTCCTCAGTTACGTTTGCCACTCTGGAAATCCTCCAGCATTTCAAATGGCACTAGACACCTGCCCTTTGGCAACTGAATCAAACTCCTTATGTCCAGCCAAGAAAAATGAGGTTTTGAGTTAAAAAGCAACAAATCCTTTCCTCTTGAGGAGTCTCCTCTTTTTCCTTTATCCCTAACAGATTCTTGTCATTACAGTACTTTGCCTGTATCTCCAGGCTTGTTTACAAACTCTGCTCCAGCTTGTGCCAGCAATAGAGGCAGGATTACCAGAACTTTTTGGACAACTGGAGTGTGTGTGAACTACTTAGCAAAAGCAGAACAAACCAACTGCCACCAGAAAGCACTGGATTATCTACAATTGGGCTCACAGGGCTCCAAGGCTCATTTTGGAAAAAATAATACAAAAAATGACACACACTCCCTGTGCAGCCTCTGCCATAAAAGCACCTTGGCTCTGCTCATGGGGGAACATCTCTTCCCCTCCTTTGTTCGCTATTTGTCTCAAGCCATAAAAACTATCACTTCTTTTGGCTGCACACTTAGGAACAAGAGCATGCAGTGTAAGTCCAAAATTTTCTATAAAGCATCAAACTTGCTCTGTATGCATTACACAGCCATGCTTGGCCGAAACAAACTTATTTAGGCTTGGAGGTAAAGCCCCAAAAAGATTCGATTTAACTATACATATGACAGACTAAGGATATTTCATCAAGAATACCACCAATCTGGAAATCTCAGACAAACAAAACAATTCCCTGAGATCTGTCTAGACAACATCCCTGGAACATAAAAAAAGAGGATGTGTGGGAGGAAGCAACACTGTTAGGTCTAAGGACATTAAGACTCTGTCAAGAAGGGGAAGATCAGACTCAGCACGACTGTCAAAGGCCCTCTGGATACCAGCAACAGGCACTGCTGTTGTTCCCCATATGGCAGCTGGTCCCTCCCTTTGGAACAGGGCTGCAGAGGACACGTGAAAGGAGGCAGGGACATTCTGCCTGCCAGCTTTCAGAGAGCATGCAAGTGCAACAAATAAATCACTTGCATCAGCTCCTGCAAACAGGTCTTTGCAGACTGGAAAGTCTGTCCTGCAGTTCCATGGAAATCACAGAATATCCTGAGTTGTGACTCCCAAGGATTGAGTCCAACTCCTGGCATGGCACAGGACATCCCAACAACACCACTATGTGCCTGAAATTGTTGTCCAAATGCTCCTTGAGCTCTGGCAGGGTTGGGGCCATGACCAGTGCGTTGGGGAGCCTGTTTCAAAACCCAATCACCCTCTGGAGGAAGAATCTTTTCCTAATATCTAAGTCCTTGCCTTTTAGCATCTCCCAACAGTGCAGGCCAAGGGCAGCTCCCACCATATACAGCCTGTGCCTGTCAAGCCAAGCTGCAAAGCCGGGCAGATACCAAAGCCCAGCCTAATCAATAGGCTGAGCCGCCAGCTCAGAAATCAGTATTTTGGTTATCACATATTGTCCCATTCCTCTAAAATACTTCAAGGATTAACCCCCTTTTCGAGCTCATTTTTTTGGGTCAGTCTGAATTACTCTCCTCTCCCTGAAATTTGGACATCACCTGTGTTAATTAAAACACTTACCAAAACATTAGTGATTGCTGTACGCATTGATGCCTTCCAGTGTTATCTAAACTGCATCTTTTACGCGTAGTTAAAGCAATAGCAACGGGGATAAAATTTCCAAGGGCATCTAAACTGGCACAAATCTTATCAGACAGGGGCTTTCATTTGACATCCTGTTTTTCCCAACAGGAAGTTCACACTTCCCTACTTCTGGGTCCTTATTACTGCAACTGCACAATAGTTTGCTGTTTCATCATTTGGGAGGATGACAACTGTTTATGAGGCTGTGGCCCAAACCAAATCACAGAAATGAGTGGCTGGAGATAGGAAAGAACAGAATCATCTTAAACTGCCTCTGCTGCAGGAAGAAATACGCTCTTGCAGCTGCGCGGGTTATTTCTTACAGCTTTACTCTCGGTAGCTCTTTCTTAACCCTGGTTTGGCATTCTGTCACAGCTTATAAGAAAATCACTGGCCTGTAAACCATGGGGAGGAAGATACCCAGCAACAACAGGATCTCCTAGCAAACAGATATGAAAAATGGCAAAACTGACAAATGCATCCTTGGCAAAAACAGACAGTGTTGATCAGAACAGATACACACCAAGGCACAATGCCAAACACTCTGCATGTAGATGGAGACGTGAAAACCAAAGTCACAGGTTGATTATCTGTCAAGTCCTGTTAAAACTGAAAGCAGTTAATCCAACTGTGATAAATTAAGGCAGGCAATGTGCAAAGGTAGTCAACATATCCTTTAATATTAATGATTATCACTAGATTTCTTGGCACATTGTAGGAAGAAAAACGAGATTGAAACCAGGGGCTTATGTCTGAATGACAGCTATTAAAGGCAGTGCACTAGTGATCAGAAAGTTCAGCTGTTATTCCAAATTCGACATCAAATTTCTTGTGTTATGTAGGCAATTTTCTTTTAAAGGCATTTCAATGCAAAGTCCACTTTAAAAAGGAGAAAAAGACTCCAACAATGGACAAGGAAACTATGTAAGGTACACCAAATATCTCCCCTGTGCTTGTTTCCCTTTATTTGTAATTCTGCATAGTGTTCTGCTTCTCCTACCTTTCCACTGCTTTTTTAATTAAACAAAAAATTCATTAGCTCTAGAGTTTATGTTGTCTACATTGCCTTGGAAGCTACCCTAACACTAAAACAAGCACTATAAGTACAAACTAGCACAGCTGGAAGTAACTTGAACTTTGCTTCTACTTCCTGTGAAGGGGGAAAAAAAGCCAATACCTAGTAACTACAACTTACTGTATTTAAAACATATGCAAGGATTTAATTGTATGGCTTATTTCTGTGTATCTTCCTTTTAAATCTGTGGCAAGCTATTGAACTTACTTATCTACTTTCTTCAAAACAGTCGTTAGTGTAGAAGTCCTGCTATATTTGAGCAGACAGCAATCCACATTAAGATAACACCAGCTCATTTGGAAATGAAACAACAATGTGTTATGCAAGATGGAATAATATGCTTTTTTTAACAAAACCTAAACCACTGTTTTTCAAATTATAAAAAGGTGTTGATACTTCTATTGGAGCCATATCTGGAGAGGAACAGTACAACCCAGTTTAAGGTTTATGCTCTCTTTCAATCATTTTGCTCCACTTAACCCAGCTCTTCAGGCAGAATCTTAAAAAACACCAGTTTAAAGGGATTTCTTGGACATAAGGACCCTCTGGAAAACCTGATAAAAATCTTGTGACTACAGGCTCCTCAGAACCAGACAGACATTGAGCACAGGTGTTTTAATGCTTATTCTGGCTAAGATACATCACACATCCCTTTTAGTGGGAGTAAGCAGCATCTAAAGCGACATTTCGAAGGAATTACTTACGTTCTAAGCCCGGCATTCTCTAATACCAGTTCTTCCAATCGATTTGACCTACTGACCACTCGCAGTATCTGCTCACAGAGATCAGTGGACTGCCACAGAAAAGACAGAACAGTGTTAAAGAACACAAACACGGAACAGACAGTTATTGAGTTAAGCTGCACATCATAACGGGATCCAGGCCACAACCATCTTCTTGTTATACATAAATAGGAAGTAAAAATACCAGAAATATCCAGGAGAGTCAACAGAAGACTTCTGGAAAAGACTCAGAGAAGCAGGAGGCAGACTAAAAGCAAGTGATTAATGAACCAGGCCACCTAACCAAAACGGGCAGAATTTTTATTATGACAGTAAAAACAACCTAAATCATGCAGTTCAGAAAAAACTCTCACTTAGTTTTTGAAGAAATCTTATTCATATGCATGCTACTCCTTCAGAAAAAAGTGCTAACTAGTCCAAAGGAGAATAAAGCCTGGCCAGGAATAACAACTAAACACAAAGAAAGATGTTAGAAGGCAAACAAACAAAAAAAATTCCCAAAAATCTCAAGAGCAAAAGTACCCTCGCTACATGTCCTCCAAAGATTCCCAAGGACTAGTGGTTAAGGGCCAGTATATTTGAGCGTGAATTCTTTCAGCTTATGCAGAAGCAAATCAAATCCCATCTCATGATCTTACTTTTGTTGAATTCTAGAATTTGCATGGGTATTTGCAAGTGCCATGAACAAAACATGACAACAAAAGAGTTTGTTTGCTCTGCTCATTCAATAGAGAGATAAAACCTTAATCATTCAAAAGCCATGCAATGAACTCTGTACCTCATCACCTTTTATTATAAACTTTTATTTTGCTTCTGGATTTGACTTTTCTTTCCGCCCACCATAGCTTGCACTAACCAGCGTGCATGTGATATCCAAAGCTGAATTTCAGTCATGATCACGAAGTGTTGAAACTATTCTGTTATCTGCCTTTAAAAACAACAATGTGACATTCATACCTGGGATATCTTTGTCTCTAAAAACTGTCTGACATTTTCTAGTTTGTGTATTTTTCAGGGTTTGGGTTTTTTTACTTTTAAACCAATTGAATGTCCAAAAAAAAAAAAAAACCTAAACAAAATAAATCTGCTCTACCACACATGTAAAGTCTTATTAATCCTTTACACAGTAAAGGTCGACAATTTTTGGTGAAGACTGTCAGCTCAGCCATCTTCCCAGTTCTTTCTTTACCATACATATTTCAATAATTCAGAATATTATCACAATCCTTCTACTGTACTATGACTGCAAGTGGAAAGCTTCATGCCTGTACTATAAAACCACTATGGGTACTGTCTGTCAAACAACAGTGTCAGAGCGGGACTCATGAAACACAATGCACTCGATGGCCTCCGGATATGTCTGACCTCATACTGACCCTTGGCAGTGTTCTTATGGCATGGATTTACTGTCCAACAATCTACATTTTCCTCATTTTTGACTTAAAATGGAATGCGTGGATGGTAAGAGGTTGGGTTTTTTTTTTTAAAGTAACTGATGCATTTTCCAGACTGACAAAGTTTATTTGTTTTCCACAGAAAAATTGCTAAGAAAAAAACCCGAAACATTCACATAAACGTATCTCAGATAGATAATAGGGCCAGGTTTTGTTCTAAGCAAACTACACCAGCCAGTCTTCTAACCAAGCAAACTATCTCATTTCATTGAAGATGAAATGGATTAATTGTATTGTACCTTTTAACAATGTTGATTTTAACAGCAAACTACAACAGCACTAAAAATACCACCAGCTTCATTCCATGCATAACTTTGAGAGAGATGTCCCAGCAGGAAAGAAGTTTTTTGCCTACTCTTTTGCCAAGAATTACATAAGTTTCTATTGAATTTTCATGGAAAATGATAGCTTAGAAATGTAATGAGAGATTTACAGATCAATAAAATGGCATCAATTTAAACAAGACAAAACTTAATACTAATTTTTAAAGGCAAAAGCTTCTGGAGGGAAGCATGAAAGCAATTTCTCAAGCGAACCACTAACTCCACCTGTGATTATAAACTTCCAAGTTTAGAAGAAATAGTGTATTTTGATACATTTAAAATGTCACTGAATTACTGCTTTTTTTGGCCTTCTTTTCAGTAGTCCAACTTGTTTAGACATGCCCTCTTTTTACTTTCAGGAATGAAAACTGATATGGAAAAATACTGGTGCCACGCATCAGAGCTTTGGAAAACTGGGTGAGAAAATCATCAAGTTGCAATGAAAATTACACAGAAAGAAGTGCTTTATGCAAGAAAAAAAGCCCAGAATCTTGGCATTTTCTCTTCACTTCCAAGAAGCAACTAAGAGTTCTGGCTGCTTGAAAGTTAGTTTCTTATTAATCACATAATATTGTTTGGGGGAGTCAGCAATGCCTAATGAAGTAGTTTTATGGGCTACTATTATCACCCAACAAAGTTTTCAAACTGTGTTAGTTGAAATTTTGACAAGACCTGACTCTCGGAAGTGTTTTTATGGTGCGAATTGACTATCCAACCATCTGTATTTTCCCGATAAGATTAAAAGAAAAAAAAATTGTCAAGAGATTGCCCAGTCGTACTTGCCTAAAAAATTCCACTTTAAAGCACAGCACAGCACAGCCAGGTAGAAGCAGATATATTGTTCCAATTTATTACTTACTAATTTCAGATCCTTGGAGGACAGCTTTGTAAACCACTGATTATACTCCAGAGCAGCAACTATGGGTATTAAGTCTCTAGAAAAAGAAAAACACTTTTACACACATTTCATATAACTGTCATGTGAAACAATCTCCTAAGTGTTCTTCCATGTCTCATTCCCTATAGTTTTGCAATGCTAATTACCTACCATCCCCATTATAGAAAGCTCTGCAGTCTAAAAAAACGGCAGCAGCAGCTGCATGTCTTCCTCTTATTTTAATAAAAATTTTTGACTGGCCTACTGGCATCCATTCTAGCATGAATTTTAAAATCAAGAATTTGTCTGGGCTGCCATTCCTACTTTTAGCATAACTTTTTCTTCAGCCTGTGTGACATGTTTAAGCTTCTTAATCACCTCTAATTATAATTTAGCATGACGCTAAAAAGCTTTTTGGCAGTCTGATGATTTAATATAATTCCATGACTGAATGCTTCTAGAGAACACCTCCTTGTCTCATCTCTATAGTAAAATTCCCCCAGGAAACAGGAGACCTGCAACAGGATAATGCGACATTCAGCACAAACCCTCCTTAATTGTAAAAGGGATTTCACAAATGAAATTCTAAATTATTCCCATTTTCTTCATTCCAAGCCTCTTAACGTGATCTGCTCTCCCTCTGTTAAGTTTCTCCAATAGCAGACGTTGATAAATGTCACATCCATATGCTGTCCCCCAGCACAATCATTCATCAAGCACTATCACACCATTTAGCAGTGCACCACTTGGATCAGTTTGGTGCTGCATATTAAATACTTATATACATCTACACAGAGGCTTGACAGCTACTTAGAAAGCCCTTGTCTTTATAATGAAATAAAGAGCTGTAATGTACACAAACTAACTTATCAAACTAGCAAAACAGTGCCATTGGAGCCTCAGTTTTTCTAGGGAGAAATTTATAATATTGGCTTTTATAAGCTAGTCCAAATCCCCCTGGCTCTTCATTCAGGACATATGCAGGTAGGCACGAGTCTGTGCTTAACACGCAGCACCCTTCTCCCATCTTCTTTTTATTCTTCCTCTCCTCCAGTTTTCCTCTGCAAACACGCAGACACTTCGGTGTGGTTGCTAAACACACAGGAAAGCCAGGAGACAAGGCGACATCACGTGGACAAGCATTCCGTAGGCTATATTGGGAACTGCAGTTGCTGGATTTGGAAGTACAAGCATCACTAAGGTAACAGATCGAAGGTGCAGCATTTTGCAGCAAAAGACTGTAGCCCACCAACTGAGAAGCTCATGCAAATAGACCATTTTCACACTCCTGCAGAGGAACTAGTGTGGGGTGCCCTTCAAGGATTTAAGCCATCTTTCCATCTCGTTTGCAGCATACATCACATTGCGTGGTGAATTCGTTTCCACAGGCACAGCAGAGACTCAGCACCTTCATGGAGTGTATGGATTTATTTCTGCCCACCACTTTGTTTTTGTTCCTACACACACACACACACACCCACACACACACCACCTCCATGTAAAGCAATAACTAACTGGTGAAATGTTAGGTGAAAAAAAAATAACAACTCAGAGGTACTTCCCCCTTAGGCTGGGCAGGCAGGAATCTTTCTACGGAGTATGGAATGTCCACACACAGGGAGGTTTGCCCTTCCTCTACAGTGCCCTGGTGAGATCAGTAAGGTAGTAATGAATTAGCAGCTTTGATGCCTCTCTTGCCACTGCCTTTGCCTTGGAAGTGGAATGAATACAAGAGCAAATTTTCAGGTGAAATTTTGGTTTATTCATGCAGTAGTAACCAGGCAGCACAGCTGGGCAAACAGGGCAAACACTGGACAGGCTGACACCGGAGGAGCAGAGTTGTTCATGCTGTGGACCACCACCTCCAAAAGCAGTAGAAGGCACCACGAGCAGCTGTAGTTCAGCTGTCAGCAGCAGCCCCATTCCTTCAAAGGAACAGAGGGACAATGACCGAGGATCACCGACTGCAAGTGTTCACACTACCAGGGAGCTGGTAAGCCAGCTTGGAGGGCTGCCAAGAGCTCAGGAACTTCTGGGCAGGAGAGTGGCTGCAGACAGAACTTGCCTGAGGCTGTGCCTTTCCCTCCTTTCTTTCTCTGGCTCGGGAGGGAAATGTCTGAAGGACAAGGGGTGCTCAGTCTCAGGGGCAGAGCTATGACACTTTCAAGAAATACTGAAAGATGAGAACTTGCAAATCAGTGAGTTGATTTGTTTTAAAATATTCCTATCCAGCTGCAACAATGTTCCCTGAGTAGTTTAGTTTTCCACAGTGCCCAAGGCCTGTTTGTTCAAACCCCGGTCAAGCACAGATACTGCCTGGGACCTTCATAAACACCAACTGCTAGTCCCCCTCCACACATCCCTTTCCCCTTACTCCCAACATGCCTGCAGACAATGGAACCCCTGCCTGTTCTGCAAGCAGCTGTACTTACTGCCTAGAAACTTTGCTTTATCAGATTCTACCACCTGATTTTAAGGAGACACTTTTTTTTTTCATGTTTGTTCCAATTTTTGAAGGTGCTTCAGACCAATGAAGGTCCCCTTCAGGAATTTACTTCTACTCCTTCTCTTGCTTTAAGCTTGTTTAACCTCAATATTCTTGTTATCAAGTTTTTCTTTTCAAAATTATATATTGCTTTATTCACTTTATTCTATTACAGTCTAGATGTGGTATTAACAATAACCTGAAATCTTTTGCAATATGGTATGAAAGAAAGCTAAGAACCAGTTCCAAAAGCAGGGCCTTCTTGATGCCTGATGATAACTTTCCCTCATTGAGTTACATTGAGATGCTTATATTAATTAAAATTACCATCCAGAATAAAGTAATATTTATAAAAGATAAATCTGTGCCATCTTAAAATGAAAACAGATTCTGTTCTTCTGGAATGCAGACGATCTCTCCAAGACTCAACAGGATTCAAGCTTATCTAATGCCTTCACATTTTTTCAACATCTCTGTCCCCCAGTGTATTGAAGATGGCAAGAAATCTCAACAGCACAAAGAAAAAAATCTAAATAATCACACTTTTCTTAAAATTTTTTGAATGTCCAAATAAGCTAAAACATACGCTACACAGATGAAAATCACGCTACCGTATCAAATAAGCCCTTCTCACTTCTTATCACTTTGAGTCTTTTTTTATTTTTTTTTGTTAGATAATCATACGGTTCAAAACACAACATAACTTCAGATAAAACCTCGGAAGTCATGTTCCCATGAAGCAAGCCATGCTGTGATGCTCTGGGAGCTTAAATTCATCTATAATTCATGCCATCTTATGTTGACCTTTAACAGAAATGTTTTACTTGGAAAAACACAAGTTGTTTATTTTTGCAATGCATAGCCCCTGTATTTAGAGAACTGATGGACCTGTCCTACCCTGCTTCAGATCTACTATACAACATAAGCTATATAGGTTCAGCAATCCCAAAAATTAGGTGGATGAGATACACAACAGTCTCTCAAAATCCAAAGTATAATGGCATACTGTGAATTTATAGCAGTCCCCCTGTCTTAAATATATTGGAAAATGCTTACATACATTCTTGAACTGACTGAGATTTCAATTCCTAATTTGTATTTTTAGTGAATAACAAGGGCTTGGCTTTCTTAAAATTTTAATTTCCTTGAAATTCAATCCAAAACGTTCCTGAGTTCAGCCCTCAACACGTAGGAGCTCTCATCACAAGATGGATTCCACGGCATGTAAATGGCTCCGAAATAGATTCGAATCTTCGGACGCAGACAATCGTTAAACAGTTAATAAAGACTTTTCTTAACAACACAAATATATTTCTTCAGCAACATCAATTTTGTATGGTATGTTTTAATGAAAAGCTTTTCTAAAGCAACAAAGCCATTATTTCATTATCTGGAAGCCAAACTCACTTGCACCAGCTGAGATAGTCTAAATATTTAAAACACTTCTATCTACTCTTTCCTAATAAATTGTTCAAACATTTAATTTCTATTGAGGCTGGGTATCTGTAGGTCATTTTCTCAAGAATGCCCCACAGTCTTCTCATCACTTCATCTTGCAATAAATGTTTAAAGCATCATTAAGTTCTTGCCCCAAATTTGGTGGTACTTAATAGTATTCCTCCCCTTATCTTCTTTCAGCAAGGCTTAACCAAGGAAAGAGTCTTTGGCTACATCTGTCATGCACCACTTGCAGCCCTGTAGTCTTGAGTTACCTTTAAATTAGTCAACACAGATACTGCTCGGTAACTTTGCCAAGGGATTCACTGCAGACTGTGAAAATGTGTCACAGAAACTGAGCTAAGTATTTGAATGGGGTATTCTGCAAGTTCGCATACCAGATAGCTTAAAGCTGCAAAGAATGCTGCAGCAAAATACTCTTATTTACCTAACTCCAGGTTCAGCCTTTCTGTTACGATAGTCTAACACTGTGCCTGTGATAGATTCTTAATTCTTTCACTGGGTTCTCCCAAAGAAACAAATGCTTTCTCTATCTTATTTACACTGTCTTAAATTTGCAATTTCCTTTGTATAATGATGAATTTTACTTAAGCTTCTCTTCCATTTTCTCCTATTTGTAATATCTCCAGATTCAACTTTCTCAGAATCCAATTTTCTCAGCCAGCTAAATCCAGTAAACTAAATACAACACTTAGCTAAGTTTCAGCATCTCACAGCAAAATTACCCTCAATTAGTTCCTTTCTGGAAGTGCCTATTTTTGATAGCATCTATTATAAGAGAAGAGACAACTGGCTGGAATTCAGTTGAACAACTTAAACCTTCTACCGACTTGCTGACAAAAATTAATTTCCTTTACTGTGTACACCATGAGAAAAAGATTCTGCAGAAGTAAAGACTTCTTATTTTCCTTTTTTGCTTTGCCCACCAGATGTAGCTGCATGTTTTATCTGCTGAATTTGAGCTCTTATATCCGCCATCACAGGAAAAGTATCTATCTGCTAACTTTTTGGACTGCTTCCAATAAGAAAATATATTTATCTTCTCAGGCTCCTGAATGAAATGTGGTTTCCATGGGGCTTTTGTGCAAAAACAGCAGCTTTGTGCTGAAAACTAAAAATGCTACAGATGGTCATTTCACAGGTCTACACATTCCAGTAACAGCTATGGGGCCATCCCACTTCATCAGTACTAGCATGATTTCTGCACGTGGTTTACCTGTGGTCAAGGTGGCTGAAGTCTTGCAAATTCAACTCTCTGGTATCTTGTGTCAAATAAATCGTATCAACATCCTGTTAAAAATACATAACCAAATACATCTTTACACAACTGTAGTGGGGTTTTTTTGTCAAGCACTATGGATTTACCTGTTCTTTCATCATTAGTACAGGTAGCTGAAAAGAGCTTCAGAACAAGACATGCACTTACCCACTGTACTTCTTCTCTGTAGGGAAATCCAAGCCAGTCACAAACACAGGCATACATCTGCGAAAAGCCTCCTACAAACAACCCGAGAGACTATTTAACATAATAGTTAAAAAGCAAACAAATGTACATCTGAAAGGACACTTTAATACTTAAAGATCCAGTTTTTTCAAAACTCACTCTCTTTTTCTCTCAGAAGACTGTACATTGTGCTTATGAAAGAAACTGAGACTACCCTATCTTCACTTGGTAAGCTGCAAGAAAGCTTAATATAGTGCCTTCACCTACCAATCAGAAGTCTGCTTCATACTAATTACACCTTAAAACTAATTACACTTTTACAAGCTTCTGCCAGAAATAGAATTAAACTTCCTGACACTGCAATTCCAGCCCTTTTATATTTGAGCATTTAAATTCATTCTCACCACAAGGTCCAAGTTCTGCCACTGTCTGACTGTCCCACAGGGCCTGGAGATTAGCCAGTCTTTCTGAAGGCTCCATAGTTACTTTTTTCATAATCCTCCTAGATGGAAAAGAGGGGAAAAACATCATTCATGGTTTTGAAAGTATTTTTAAACACATAAAACTTTTTTTATTTTAAGAACATTTTTAAATGAGTGTATAGAAAAATTATCATTTTTAATACAACTCACTTTCCTACCTAAAAGGCACACATATCATTATGCAGCCCAGCAGGAGTAACATTTTTTCATTCTTTCTTTCTCTCTTTCTTTTGATTAACCCTGTGACTACTGGAGCAACTAAACCCTTTTGTATTACAGGATCACTCCTGCTAAGGAGACTTGTGGCCCTCATCTGACACCAGGATGCCCAAAATAGAGAATTAATGGTTACCCTGAAACCACCGCTGTATATACACTGCTTTTATGCAGAAATAGCCCCACAGTGCCAAAGAGCTGAGCAGCTCCATGTGGCCTCTAGGCTGCACTCTTGATATCCAGCTCCAATTTTTGTAATTTGGTAGCATTTTCCTTCCCCAGACAGAAAAGAAACACAGTACCTTCCTGCCTTTTAAGAAATAAAATTACCTGTTTTTCTGAATGGCAAGGCTGCCTCATAAACTACTGAATTTATGAGGGGTCTAAGGGGGTGGGAGGTGGAGCAGAAGAGAATTAATAAGCAATAATAACTGGAGAAACTGCTTCCCCCCTTTCTTGCCTGATCTAGTCCTATGTCATCTACACAACTTCAATGCCTTCATTTTGGAAAACTGTGCCATCTGAGAGGAGAGGAAGAAATTTCATTTCTTTTCTGGGAAGCAAGCACTCCATGCACCTACCCAAAACGCTCCAGCAATATTCTCAAGAAAGTCCCCAGAAAATATATAGAGAGTTCAAGGCCTTCATAAACAACCAGAAAAACACACACAGTCTTGCAGCCCTCTTTACTCTTTTTGTCTGCATTTCTCATACCATTACTGAGGTTTTATAGCAACCCTGCTCACAAATACTCAGTTGTATTCATGCTCTTTGAAGGGAGAGCTCAATCTCCACTAAGGCAGTTAACAACACTGCCAGAGAGGAAAACTGGAAGTGGAAAAAAAAAATGAAAACAAGAAAAAGAAACTGCCATCCAGAGTTTATGAACTTGATTTCCTACTCCACCTACAGGAAAGGTGAATAATAAAGCCATGCACCCAAAATAAAACACATAAGTTTAGCCTAACCATTCACATCCAGTGTCTGTTACCAAAGTTCACTTATAAAAATCAACATGTCTGGGAAAACTCTTTTCCACAGTCCATTCTTTCTAATATTGCTGAAAACCACGAGCTGAAGAGAATACAGTAGAGCTGCATGACTTAGTAGAGAGTAATGAAGATGAGACAATGACTGAGAAGAAAGAAAAGAAAATGAAGAAAAACTACTGAGAATTGCTGCAAGATGATAGAATCCAGAGACACATGTAAGAGAGAAAACCAAAGGCACAAGTAGTGCAATGAAAAGAAAAGCCAGAACAGGAGACAAATAATTCAAGGAGTCAGTTAAACTATGGGAAGTATATGACAAGACTGCCCAGGGCTCAGTTTTGAAGAGCAAGGCTCACAATCACGTGCATTGTTTCACAAACACTGAAAGTAAATGGAACTTTTTTCCTCCTCTCTCAACTCAGATTTTACTTCTGGTGGGAAAAAAATAAAACAGAAAAAGGAGTCCGTTACAACAAAAAAGACAGAACCTAAGTTATACCTGAGGCTGGAGAGCCAACAAGGTAAAATAAAAACTTGAGACTTCAAATACTTGCACCCCCCTTCAAACCAAAGGCTCTTATGACCCTACAGGATCACACATAGTCTACCTATGCTCTACACTGTGTCCTGGTTCTGCCATACACCTGGACAAAAGCTTAGTGCCTGAGGATATGGTTCTTATATCCTCAGTGTACTTCTGAGATCAGGGTGGGGAGACCGGACAAAAAGGGGTGGCTTGTCACTGTTTCCATACAATCTGTTCCCACTAGAGGTGCCCTAAAGGATACTTACACTGGTGAGAGTCCAGGGAATATCTTCCTGAGGCACGTCCCGATGTGCGCCAGCACCTCGTTCACATCCTCTGAGGATGCCATCTTCATGGAGATGCTGCATTTCTCAGTTTCCATAATCAACTATAAATAAAAGTGCAAGAGGCTGAGAACTAGGTATCATATAATTCATGCTGATGAATTAAATAGGAAAGCATTCTGAATGCCTGTTGAATGCTCATAGGAATCTGTTATTCTTTAAGACATGACACAGCAATGCTCAAGGTAAAGTCTCTGACACTTGTTTTTAAATGTACAAGACCCCCGTACTCAAACGTTGCTTTTTCTAACAGTGCCCTGCTTCCCACGGGAATACAATTTTCAAAGGATCTTGACCTCAGCTGACACTTCGAAAACCAAGAACTTTTCACAGCATTGTCCTCTTTTGAAACACGTCCCAGAACACCAGGAGAAGCAAGCACAGCCTGACAGGAAACTATTGAATGAGCAGGGTGCCTGTTTCCTCCGGCAAAAAGTAAAAGTCTTTAATGGCTGTGATCCTCTGGAAAAGCTCTGACGCTTTGTTCTGTGCTGTTTAAGAGAATTCTGTGGTGCTGTGTTGTCTCAGTGCAGATGAAGCAGTAACTCAGCCAGCATAACTGTCCCGCTGTCTGGGGGGATACGTGCTTGAGAGAGGGGGACAAATAAAACCTTTTGCAACCCGCCGCTCCTAGATATTGAGTGTGCAGAATCAAATCAGATTATGGTATGAGTGACACGTCGGCTCTGCTGCTGCTTTCGGCTGCATCACAGGAAGCAGTGTAATGCTTCTGTTTACTCCAGTGTGAATAGTTAGCACAGCCCAAGTCATAATCTCTTTTAGATGAGAAGCTGTGCATGCACAGTGAGAAGGTACCATTAGGAATAAATAAGTGTAGACAGACAGTAGGAGAGGGAACTCTGTGCAGCATGATACAGAGGATTGCTTCTTACTGAAGCTGCTTCCCAGGGCTCTCTTGGTTCCCAATTCATGCCCAAGGTCATCACCAGGATACTCCTAGAAGAGGCTGTATTACCCCTAAAGCGCACTGGGACTATTCACACCTTTTACCACCAATTCAACTCCTTTGTGAGCCTGTTGCCACCACTCCCTGATGATGATTGAGTGGGCAACTTACCACTGTTTTTCATCATCACCAATATTAGCACAACATTTCCTTATTATTCCTCTGTCCATTTGTTCACTTATTTTACAGTAGGAAGCTCTTCATGGCTTTCTGCAAGATGCCTAGCACAAAAATACACCCTTCTGCTATCACAGCTATAATATGCTGTTTGCAGGGAAACTGCAACAATACCATTTGCTCCACAAGCAATAATCTAGGATTCTGCCTGCCTTCAGGTATAAGCCTCACACAATTAAAACACAAATGAGCGTAAACATAAAAAACCTTAAAAAAATATTTTAGGAAAAGTGTATGCTCATTGAGGCTGCTGAAAATCTCTTGTAAACTCTGCTACAACAGTGACTGTCTAAATGCCTCCAGGAGTAATTAGCAATAGTTACCTGGCATTTTAGTACCTTAAATGAAATAAAAGCCACAAAAACTTAGAATTTAGTAAATGTCTCCCCATTAAAACACCTGGACATTTTTTTTCCTCCTTTAAGGAAAGCTTCAAAAGACAGGTTAAAAAGGCGACATGTTAATACAATGAGAGCTTTTCAGAGTTCAAAGTATCTCAGGCACTCCAAGTCTTAAAAAGCTCTTTAAAAGCCAAACACACATGAAACACATGAAGACTTTGATACAATTGAACTGTCAAACCTTGTCAACATGCTCATCTTATGAATTAGAAATGCTCTAAAGGCATTCTTCTTTTCAGCACCTTCTCTTTGACATTTGCTTTTTTGGGCACGTAACTTGCTGTCAAATATATTTTGTGTTGTACACAGTAAAGGCACGAAGAATAGTTGAAAGCAAAGCATTTCTGCCTGCAATGTAAGCAGTAGCTTTTGGATTCCCCATAAAGGTATTCACCACAGAAACCATTGCAGCTTGTGTGCTGATGACTGCATATCAGCCACCATTGCTTTACCAGCTCTGAGAAAAAGATACACTTATGATACAAATGGAAACTTGTACCATACCGAACTAGAAAAAACCCCAATCTATTTCTTATCATTATTCCACCTGCACAACAGATTCCTAAAACTGACTCTTTAAATTCTTATTGTTATTTTTAAGACTTCAGAGCATCACGAATGCAAGAATACAAATGCACAGTGTGCTCAGTGGAAGGGGACACCTGCATTTCCTCCTTGACTGGAACAGATTTAGCAATGAGTAAACAAGTAACTTTTATCTAGAATACACTCACCTGGCCCGGTTTACTGGAAGTTACTCCTTGGATTTCCAAGTAGCTGAAAGTTAGTTCTAACTGTAGTTAGGAAAGAAAACACCATATTAGTGCAAACATCATCTTATTTTAAAGAGCACTTACACTTCTCAATGAGGTTAAGAAAACCTTGAGCAGGCTACTGATATTTGACATCAGTTTCTGTAATTGACACTAAGTATTTGTTAATACCTGGGTGCATTTTTCATTAATAAAATAGTTACATTTGCTTGTTACAGGTTTAAATGGTTATTAGAAGCTACGGGAATACCACACTGGACATTTTACTGCAAGCTATAAGCACATAAGCTCATAAACAATTTTATGAAAAAATTTTACTATAAAAAGCATAATTAATACAATACCCTACTGATGTGTACTCTTGTGACTGATTAATCATTTATTATAATCCTTACAGCTTCACAATTATTCTTTCGTTAGTTACATTGATCATAGAGGTGAAAAATTTTACTGCACAGACGTTGAAGGGACATACACACACAATTTATATATATATATATATGAATAAAAGTAACATATATAAATAGATAAATACAGATATAAACATAAATGCCCAAGGACTGCTTTAGCTTGTCTAAAAATATGAGAGGAAATGATACATAAGCTTTGTCTGAGTGGTTTATTTGGATGACAGTCAGACTAGGCAGGGAAGAACATACTGAATCCAAATGGAAGCTTAGAAGGCGGCAGGGAATTCTTCTCCAAGGACAAATCCAGGGCTACAGGGAGTGTGCTAAGATCTGAATTCACAATTATGTAGACAAACATCTTGACAGCCGAGATATACAGAAAGAAACAAACCTCTTGGACTGAATCATAACTAGAGGGCAAGACATTAGCTTGGTCATTTCCTTTTAGTTATCACTGAAACCATTGTAACTGAGCAGTCTCTCTGAATTGCACGAAGTTTCCTGTACTTTATCTTATCCTAGGTTCACAGTCAGGGTGCTCCCACGTTAACTGGCAAGCACCATATCATTCTATTCTTGTATTTGTGAAAAAGTCAACCCTGAATGACTGCTGAGGTGCTCAGAACCCAGATGCAGCTATTGAGACTCCCTCCCTGTAAAGGCTGGAACATCAGGAAGTCAAGAACAGAGGGACCAGCTTCCAACCATCAAAAATCTTTCCAGAAAACTTTTGTTATTACTGTCTCTTTGTTCTTTGTTGCTTATTATCTGAATCCTTATCTCTTCAGTTGCCCCCATGATTTGGCAGCATCAGAAGACATAAGCACCCCTCCCATATCTGTGCAAAGTTCACCTTCCGCCAATGGCCTATCTCGGTGAACGAACTTTACTCTGAAGTTTTTGAGACTTCATGTGCTTCATTTCACACATTCTGCTGCGGGGGCAGCATCCACAGCAAACAGGCAGTTTCAAGGGTGCCATCACATCTGGTTATGAAGCAAGCGAGTGCAGGGAACTGAGGCAGGAGAGACAGAATCAGCGCAAGCATCTTCCCAGAGCTCACACCAACACCTTGCATTTTCCCAAGTACAAGGCATTCACCTCTCTTCAGTGCTTTATTTCTAAGCTAGGGCTGGCAATCTTTCGTGATGACACAGCCCTGTGCAGTTCATGCAGGGCAGAAAGAAGAAAAAAAAAAAAAAAAAAA
>VZTF01008251.1:2228068-2309832 GCA_013397755.1 Cnemophilus loriae
AAAAAAAACCCACCAAAAAATCTATAGCAGCTATTGTTGGCTACTGGATTAAGCAGGACTACACATACAGAAGGGAAAAGCTCTTTTTTTCCAGTGCTAATTAAATATTTGTTTACCTAAATAACAATGAAATTTTAGGGGGGGGAGTTACTGTGATTAAAATCCTTCATATTTTGAAAATTATTTACCTATCAAATTGAAGGTTCTTTTTTTGCTAAAGTATGTGCAAACATATATATATATGTATACACAATGAAAAATATTTGAAAAGTTCACACAGATCCAAACTCAATAATTTAGTCTGGAAATCCTCTTGCCTAGAATTAACAAATATGAGGAAACATGGCACTATCTCTACAGCTCAACTTTGGTTCATTTTTCTAGTTAAAAATACGAATTTATGGACTTTGCTTTGCAGCAAAAATGTAAAACACATTCATCATCATCATCTACTTCTAACTAAGAAATAATTTTTACAAGGTTTTAAAAGACATAATCTCATTTATTACCCAAAATTATATTTAAAATCCTCTTAAAAAGCGATGCGTGCCTCTCATTTAGGAACCTTTCAGTTACCCAGACAGCTAATTTCACAGTTTTCAATTTTTTCAACCAAAACTTAATGAAAGTTGCACTAGAAATACATTCACAAATCTGAATTACATTCCTACAAATATTTTATACACTTATTTGTGGGCTTGATGACACATCCAACATTTACTAATGTTGCAATTACATTTTATATAGACTGTAGCAAGAATTGGTAGGCTTTAAGCACTGTCTTTCTTTCCTGATCAGTCCATCTCAATTAGTGGGAATGAACTGATTGGACCAGAGCGTGAAGTTAAGAGGTGGCCATTGTAGCATCTTTGCTCTAAGGATAATAGTGTGAGTCGGTATTGAAGTTAACCAACATTAATTCTTTTTAACTTTGATCCTTGTTTAGTAGATACATCTCAACAGCATTGTTTAAGGAAAAGTGAAGCTTGGAACTGAATGCAGCAGTAACAGTTACTCAGAACTGGCCATCTCTAGGCATACTCAATTTTGTTAGAGGTCCCCAGAGAAATAACGTGTCTTTGCTGAATGTTCTCAGCTGTCTTTCTGGGAGTTACTGCCTGCCGGTTACATGGAAGTTCTCAGGCTCAGAAAGCTTCTGAGCAGCTATTGAAAATACTACAGACATTAGAAAATTTACTAAGTTTCACTAATCCTGCTAGAAGCGCATTTTCAACCATCCTAGTAATTGTTCAGATGTAAAAAGTTTAATTTTTACATAAATCATAAGCACGGTTTCTCATCATCTTCCTTCTATTTGCTATCACCAAAATTACACTTCTACTAGTACAGAATACATATTTTAGATTTTAATGAAAACAAACCCATGTTTTTCAACTATGCAAATCTATTTCATGAGTTCTGAGAGTTGTCTGAAACACTCAACTAAACAGAGTTATCACTTAGTACTCCAAGCCTCAGACTTCAAGAGCTTTTTGATGACTTACAACGGCTTTGCTACTGTTTAACAAGATCACGATCACCACTTGTCTATCATATTGCCACTCCACTGATGTCTGAGCCGTTCATCAACTGGACCTATCTTTCCAAGCAAGCAGTCACCAAACCCTGGCTGAAAACTGCAGTGATCCAAACACCAACAGACAACCAACCGGAGACATCTGTGCTGCGGGGACAAGGCAATCGGCTGAGGAAAATAAGTATCAGCAGAAATTCAAGCTGCAGTTCATCCTACCTGTCAGTCAGCATCTTCAAATTACAGCTAAGGATGGTCACATTTACCAGTGACCATAACTGGTATCAAGAGTTCCATTTATGGATTCTGGTATTTCTATGAAGTGTGTGTGTACAGAATAGGATATGTGCCAAATTCCCATTCACTGATTCCAAGCCAGACAAGAGATGTTCTTTCACATCAGTCATTTTTATTCATGTGGAAATCATCTTTCTCTTCTACAACAATCATTACAAATTGTCACAAGCACAGAAAAAATAATTCACCGGCATTGGTGAGGCAAGTTGCCAAAATGCTTTTCAAAATGAACCACAAAAATCATTAGAAAACAGCAGAATTTAATAAAACTCAACACAGTTTCTGCCTCCAAATCAAAGATAATCCTATTTGACACTACAAACACTAGAGGGAATAATGCCATCAGCTTATTTGCACATAAACTGTCCTTCATAAAATTAATCAGGCTCATCTCATAGTTCTTCAGGTTGGAGTTTACAACATAACTCTTCAGCCACCTGCATTTCTAGAAGTTCAAAGTCCTCTGAAATGGTGTGCGTATAAATACACATACATATTTATGTAGTGACAAATTCATATAAGTTCATATACTCATAAAAGCCCCATTCTAACTCAAGACCATTCAACATACCATTCCTCAATTATCTATATTTTTTTTTAAACAGATGCACAAGTGTAACTAAAGTATGTTAATTTTTTGCTACTTAGTTTATGTAGCTTTCATTTGTTACCCCAGAGTATTTATACAAACACAGGGCTTTTACCTTGGTGGGAATCCGAGACGTTAAAAGAAATGCCCGACATGATGCCAACACCTATTGAAAAAACAAAAAAGAACAGAATTTGTAAAAAACATTTAATGTTATAAAAGATTCTTTTCCAGGAAAATCCTGAAACCAGAGGAAAAAAGCCTCCAGCAGAGTGAGTGTAGATTCCCTCTGCTGTCATACACTGAAGGAAGCAAAACTGGGATCAGATCCAGTAGAATACAGTGAAGAGACTTCTGCAATCTGATCAGCTATAAGCTAGTTAGCACACCAGTGAACTGAAGAAATGTATTTCATCGACCTCTCAAGATCACATGACAGAAATCTTAGCAACATTTTAAAAAGAAGCAAGGATGAGAAGTCTCACCAGGAATATAGGATGTACTTAAATGTAAGAAAAATATACAAGCTCATAATGATATTATTAGCAATATAAGAGACTGTAAGCAAACGGGGGAGTTTTGGACATATTCGGAGCATTTCTAGAGTAAGAATGCAAAGATTACTCATTCATAGCATCTGACTTTCTTCTCCAGCAAAGGCAATGGAAAAATGCAGTTAGACTAGTGAGACCAGTGACTCTGGGGAGAAAGCACAACAAAACTAACATTTTGGAAGCTACTGCCAATCAAAATATAATGATTCTATATCGTATCATTTCAATCTCCAGTAGCACATCCCACTCACAGATTTTACGCTTTGCAAAAGGAATGACTCATCTTGCAAAACTACAGTACCATTTGTTGATTTGCCTACAGAATTATCTGCTGTTGGCTACATCCTTTTCCAGATTAAAAAAAAAAAAAAAAAAAAGGAAAAAAAAAAACACGCCTCACTTCCTTGCTCACGCACAGGGGAGAGACAGCCTCTCGTGCTCTCCTCCCAGTGACACCAATCCCAAGTATCTCTTCCACAATCCAGCATGAAGAAAAAGGGGAAGGGCCTACCCAAGGCGTTTTTCCACTGCTCAACCACAGCTTCCCCAGCCTAGCAGCAGCTTTCTCTCACTGTAATAAAACCTTGATCTTTTCCCTCCCTCACCCACCTCCTCTGGGCAGCCACACACAGTAGGTGCACACCACTCTCCGGGGAGCCTCTGAGGAAGATCAGACCCCTGTGCTCACAAAATAGCTTCATTATCAGTAAGAGTGCCAGTCTTAACCCACCCACAAGCTGCCCATGTCTGAAGAGGGGTAGATGATCAGGCATCTTCCCTGCACTGGTACCACCAAAAAAACCTCTCCAGTGTCGCAGCCAGAGCAGTTTCTGGTCACTACACCTCAGATGCACAAGGGAGAGTCAGGGGAAAAGAAACCTTTTGAAGAACTGCTTTCCATATTTACCTTCTAGGTAGTGGCTGACAGCATTAGAGATACGAGTGCTCTGTGCATGCCACCACAGTGGGACAGCTTGTTACAGGAAAATCATGCCACAGTCTTGCTTTAAAATGTTTGCTTGCATATATGGGTTCAAGCTACTTTATGAGCCTAGAAAGGGTCGATTTAACATGACTACAGTACACATGAGCAGTCCAAACAACAAAGTTAAATGTAAACCAGGTAAACAGAAGACCCTAACAAAATTATGTTGCAAAAGAATGTTCCAACAGAGCACATGGCAGTGTATATTCTCATGGCAGATGTACCAATGATCCCAAAATGATCTTTCCAAAACCAGCAAAGCTGAAAAACCCACTTACCTTACGATGCATTTACATGCAAAGGAGAGACCTGCTGTAAGATGATGCTCCCTACCCAGCAGGTAAAGGGCTACTCTTGAGCAATAAGATGGTACAGAAAAAAAAGCCTGAAGTTTCTAATCTAGTTGCACAAATTTCTACGGTTTTCACAGCTGAGATTCTCACAAACAAGAATTTGATTTTTACATAAAAACAACTGAAGACAAGGTCAATTACTACTGCAAAATTAATGGCCTGTCTTGACAACAGCAGGACTAGATTTATTATTTTTTAATTTTTTTTTTTTACAATGGCAGAATTGGCTAAGATGAGGCTTGCCATTTATCACAATTTTAGCTGTTAAAATCTGTGAGTATGCATCTTGACGCTTGAAAGGATCCACTTCAGTTTACTGCTTTCTAATTTTTTTCTAATATTTTCAAAATTTTACTGCAACAGCTGCATTTTAACATCGCCATTTTCGCTCACATTTAGCAACAGGGTAGCCTGTACCCCAATTCAACCCAAGACATGCTAGATGAGCTGTGAAATGTGAATGGTTTGTTTTCAATGACTTCCTTCTCCTTGATAAGGCTGCAGTGCATAAACAAATAATGGCTCCTAGGATACGGCTCACCCATGTCTCTGTCGACTGCATGGTTGTTAGTACTTGCAAGGGTAGCAGAACATGCATTGCAGTCTACTCAAAAACATGTACCACTCTAGACCTTCCTTTGAGAAACATGCTGGTGTCAAAGGCAGAGGCACTGGTGGTGTTTTCACACTGACAGTTCAAGCCCCCTTTTAAGAAACAAGTTATTTTTGTGAAGGAAGACCCCGGTCTCTGTGCATTCCTCTGACAAGAATAACGAGTATGTGTGTGATTGCACAATTGTCTAGGGCTTTCAGAAGCATCCAGGAGTGCTGTTTTTCATGAGTAGGCAGATTCTAGATTTCCTGGGTTTTTTCATTTCTTCATACAAAGAAACTAAAAGGCAGAAGTAGCCACCCTTACTCTCAAGCAATCCTCAGGCATCTTACCAAGGAGGTTCTGTCACTGTTATATTCATTTCGCACCTGGGGAACCTTGAGCACAGACGTGTCATGGTCAAAGTCACTTGGAAGTCCAGAGACTCAGAGCAGCAGATAACCTAACTCCAGGGATAACCTGGAACAAAGAGCTCCCTGGCTCACAAACCTTCACGAATGTCAGTTGGGCACGGTGTATAATCCATCTTATCGTGTGATGACTAAATGATCTCACTAGCTTAATGCGTCACAACCCCCCTCCTCCGTAACCATTTTGTTTGGTCACCAGTAGTACTCAATCATTAATAAAGTTAAAAGATCCCATCAAAAGATAAACACATGCAGGTAAAGAAAGAGGCTCAGGAGTTAATTCATGCTTTAACACACCTGTAAGCCAAAAGGTTTGAGAGTGACTGATGTGAAGGCAGCAAGCACATCCTGGCAAATTTTATATAGGGTACACAACCTGGCTGTTGCTCCACAGAAAGGACAATAAAAGAAAATTATATTTAGTTAACAGCCAACTTTGGTCTGTCTTCCTACTCTGCCTTTTTTAAAGCATAAAATAGGATTATGATTTGAATTTTAAATGACTCCTACTCACAAACACATACCCAAGTTGATGATTTCTTAATGTTTTTATCATTCCAAATTCTGTAACGCTCCCTACACTGCTCAGAACGTACACGAAACAAGTTAAAATTCAGAAACATTCATCAAAAACATATCCTGCAAATTATTATCTCCAGAGACACATGGTCTACAAGGTCTTCCATTCACTAGAATACATAATATGTTTCAGTGAGTAACATAGATCCTCCATGAGCATATCAATATAACATATACAGATGCATTTTGTCATTTATTGTCAAATCATAGCCTTATTACCCATTTTAGCACTGTCAGTTAAATTAAAAGGGCTGCACTCGGTTAACCCAGCCACCCTACCTGGCAGTCAGTCTTGGGAAGATCACTAGAAAAACACAGCTCTGTGCTAATTGCACCTATTTTGCCAGACAAACCACAGCAACTAAAGCTACCTTATCTACACCTAAAGCAGTTTCAAATTCATAAGGAAATGAAAATTTTCTGGAAAACACTACTACCCTTTTTAAAATGCCCAGGAATAAAGAGTTCTGGAAAACACAGTGAGCACACTTGGCTTCGTGACTAGATATGAAACAAAATTAAACCACCTCAGCACTTCACTGGCCCTGGGAAGTTGCATGATGCTCCCACCGCTCACTACCACAGATGTTCTGAAACTTCCTTCTGCTGAAATCTCAAAAAAAAGATGATTAACCAAATATTTTTCCCTTGCTGGAAACTGATTGACACAGATACTTTAACAAAACCCAAAATCAAAAACAACAAAGAACTTTGTACTTTTTTTATCAACTGTTGCAATTTTATTTTTTAAAATGCACTCTCCATACCTTTCCTTCCACCATAGTTTCTTTTGTCCCTGGCATCTGCCATTTTGTCAGCCTCAAAATTGATTCAGTCTCTTTCATTATAATTTACTTGAGGAAAGAAGCATTTGTAACGAGTTGTCTTATTTCTTATCACATTCTTATGATAGCCATCATCTTGAGAATGCCTTGAATCCAGAAGATAGCCACTTTTCTCTATATGCCTTAGTTACACCATCCCTATTTTTATCATAATTCATTATCATTATTATCCAAAACATCATCATTTTACAGTTTCCACCTCTATTAGTTCCTTTATGATTTCTCTCATAAGCTTTCCATTGCTACTGCTGACTCAATATCTAATGTACACACAATAACGTGAGGTAAAGCAGCAGCACTAATACAGTTTCTGTTTTGTTAAAACACAGATGAATCAATACATGTTAGAGCATCCAGCCTCCCTCAGTCCCTATAGGATCGACCGTTCATTTCCCGGGTTGCATGCCTGATGTTGTAAATGCTTCATCCTGAAGCAACTAGAGTTCGATTAGATAAAAGGCCCCTTTCAGCACCATATTAGAGATATTAGAGCTAGGTTTGAGAGAGGCAGTTCCTGCTAAAACTGTGGAGCCTCCCTACACAAAGAGGCTAGCTGACATCCTGGAGGGCTTTTTGGAGGGCTGATTAGCTCAGGCACAACAGGAACATGTATGCTGCATCATCTGAAATGGTGGCATCACTTGGCATATGGTGGGTTTCTCTGCAGAGCACTGACACCAGCAAAAAAGCCCAGCTCAGCCCCAATCTGAGGGCTTGCAGCACCACCACCTTCACCCACACAGCCCTCTCCATTGAATTTGACCCTGATCACTTGGTCTCACCTAATTTTGAAGCGCCATCTATGTTAACACCATTGACAGGCCTTATTCACTCCTATTCCAAATGTCCACTTACTTATACACCAATACTAAAGCAGGCTTTTGCACCTGAAGAAGTACTGTTAGGAAAGGGTTAGTGTATTTCAGTTCACACACAAAAAACAGAGTTCCTCCCTCCCTGAGCTGACCCTTAGCCAAGTTGAACACATTCCCAGGCTCGCCTAAGTCGCTGGTGCCTGTGTGGCCAGCCAAAGACCAAAACACAGTAAGGGGAGCTGCTACTTGCATCAGTACAATTCTCTCCTGCCCAAGACAGAGGTAGGCTCTGCAGCACAAGTAACCATCTCAGCCATCCCCATGAAGGGTTGCTCTGCTGCATGTTTCTCTATTATCATTCCTCAAATCAACCACTGCTTCCTCAACAAGGCCCCCTTACTGGAGCCATGGACAGAGAGTGAGCCCGCCTGCCACGGGAATGCTGTGCAGATCACAGCTTTTCACTGGTCCTTATTGCCACCACATTACTTTAAAAATTCAAGCCTGCTCTGTTATGGGCCACCAATTTCTGTATTTTCTGGATGGCAGAGGATGGTATGGGGAACATTTTTTCAGCTGAATTTTCTTTTTTTTTTAATGTGTGCTCAGATATCAGAAGAGATGCCAATAAATCTGCCGTGTTTAGAGAAGAGAAGCACCTTTCACATTACTGTAGGGAACAAGACAGGGGACACCACAAGATGGCACAACGGAGTGCTTCACACACATTTCCCTTTCAGTCCAAGTCAGAGGACCCATTAACAGAAATGCTTACTTAGCTCCTAGAGAGCTGTTCAAATCTGCAGAGCAATTTCTGCTTCGGAGGCAGCAATGAACAAATCCTGCCTAGAAGGCATGTAAGAAAAAAGTACCCTTGCTTTAGAATTAATAACAACTAAGGCATGGACATGTAAATATTTGCCTAAAACAAAAAGGCAAGATGAAGTGGTAAAGACTGAAAGAGAAGCTTGGAGTAAAAGGGTCCTAATTCTGATGTTTGAGAAGAAACAACATAGCTTGGAGGTTTATCAGCAAATTAAGACAAAATTTCCAGACATCACTAAATTTGTTCCAACCACCACCACCTACAGGCAGTGTCCTAGCCCTGTGAAATGTTTATAAAAGACACGTGAATCAAACTGTGCTTCTTTAACACCTGTGAAGCACAAAGAAACATGAACACTTGCTATAACCCTGTCTGCAACGAGCAAACAATCCAGCTATTTTAGTAAAGGTGGGATTTCAGAAGAAACTGAGACATGCTCACCTTTGGCCAGACATCACCTATGGCAGCAACAGGACCCATGGACACTCCAACTGCCAAGCCCTGGCACTGAAGTAGCTTGGGATGTGGTCACCAGTGGTGCAGAGTGGGACTGTCCTGATTTACAAAATTTACATTCAAAAGTTTTGTATCTTATGCTATTAACCACAGAGCTGCTTGTGGAGGGGCAGCCACCTACTGCCTATGTGTACAGGGCTCCCTTGTTCTAGTAACCAGTCAGTCATGGAACAGAGTTTCATGGCATTGTGAGCGATAGTCAATGCAGAACACTAAACACAACCCCCTACAGACTGCAAAGCTTCCTTGTCATCCTGCTCACCACCACACAATTCCCAGCAACAAAAAACCATAATACTATAAAACACTAAATACCAGAAGACCCACCTATGGTGTTATTTAAGCCTGCTCTGAGCCATAAAAATAGGAATCAGCAGCTGCATTTCAACAATTCAAAGTCCTCTCCGTGGCACTGGACTCAGCCAGGGCTGATCCCAGCCGAGGCAGAGGAGGGGAGCAGGCTCAACCACATACCTTCACTTGTAACTCATCAATGAGGGGTAACACCCCAAAGGGGGCTTTCCTTCTCTATACCTACATTACACAAAAATAGGTCACTAGCACATTAGTGTTAATACACTTTTATTTCACATTTTTTTCCTACTTTGGCTCTTACCTGTATACAACCACTACAGATTTAGTGTTGCAATTCAGATTACAATGTGCCTCAGCAGGATACCTTCCCCAAGCAGTAGCTTCACCTTTTACAATGTTCTAGACCCCCAATACTTGATTAAAAAGTGGATTGAAAACATTCTGTTGACTTGTAATTCAAAACACCCTGGGCTCCAGCACTTTCTGTGCAACAACTTTTTACACTCTCGTACTACTTCTCTCCATCATAAAAAGATTGTACAGGCACCCCTTAGAAAAAACCCTCCCATTACCTGTCCATAGTGTTAATAACAAGGAACCTCCACACACCTTCCCTCTTCCTACACAGCTGCTTTCTGTGTTTATGCACAGCAGTTAAAACTGGAAGCATTTTGGTGTGCTCCGTATGACGCTGTTTCTATGCAGAAGCAGCTGGAAATAGATTTTGCTATTACAGTGCTTTTATTCTTATCTTCTTTAATTTCATCACTTAGAAATGCCAGATTAAACATTTTGGAGTGATCCTTAGTGATGGGATTGCTCTCTTTCTAAGTGTGTCACAGCAACCACAATGAAGTACTTTAAAGACCAGGAAACAAAACAAAAACTTCAGGTTCAGAGGAAATGCAATTTGATCCACAACACAAGCATTTTATAAGAAACTCTTCTATAGACATTCCTGTTTGCTTTTAGCTACCAACAATTAAATAAAGATTCAATTATCGAAGTGCAATGCACTTAGCTACATTTAATATTCAAATAAATTAAATAAGCACAGTAGAACAGTTTTCCTCAGTAGCCACTGCCATAAACCACAGCTTCAAAAGAACTGACCTCGGATAGCTCCAAGAGCTAAGGGCCAGGGAAAGATATCAACTTAATAAATCTGTAGAATTAAGTCTTTTGTGTATTCTCCATGGCATACACAAACCGAAACACAAACACAAACCAATGGGTGGAGAATCATAAAAACCCCCAAGCCAAGGCAGTTCTTTCCCAAAGAAGCCATTGCTGTGGGTACAAGACAAAACCCTCTTCCCCACTAGGTCCAGAGGGGATGCAAGATCTGCTCCTTTACACTACTGCAGGAGCCTCATTGCTGTCCTCAGGTGAACTCTTTATTTCCTTTTGTTCCTCTTGCTTCCCCACAGTACCCCTTTTCCATCTCTATCATCTGTAAAATAAGACGTACCCGCTGGAACTAACACGACTGTGACAGCCACTTCATCCCTAATCATCTGAGCTACACTGCAAGACTTAATCTTTATATACTTTGATATCTTAAGACCATCAATCTTTCAAGATGATGGGATGGTGCTTGAGTGCTGAAACCAGTTACTTGGCCATTTAAAATCCTTAAAAGCCACCACTACACTCACAACCCCCAAACTCAGATATTTTGTCATACTGTTTTACATTTTATAAGATGATCTCTTTTACAGCTATTTTATTTCCAATGTATCACATTTCTCCTCTGCTAAAGAAATCTTTTCTTTCAGAGTTTAAAACACCTTCCAAAAATGGCAAAAAAGGAGCAAACTACTTCCCTTTCCCTGCTCAAGAAAGCAGGGCTGAAAGGGACTTCCCCTTGCCCACTGCTATCCCTGCATGAAACTGGCAGTGACAGGGAGGCCCCTTCCAGTGTGGAGCTTTCCCAGAGCTCTCATACATTATTATTTAAGTGGTGGGAGCTGAAAGATGGCTGGGGCATCCCTTGATGGCTTACCCTGGGCCAACCACCCACTCACCAACTCAGCTGATGAACAGCTACCATCTCCTGGAGAAAACTCACAATAGGTTCTCTGTCATGCACTTTACTTTTACAGCTAGGGGAACTAAATAACTGATGTGCGAACAGTGTTCCCACTTCCTTGTCATGCAGGTGCATGATGCTGGATACATTTCTTTCTCAGGACATTCTGCACCACACCAAGCCCCCCCTGCTGCTCCCACTCTGTATCTAACAGGCAGGAAACCCAGAAACCAGGCCAGCACTAAGCAGTGACACAGCTGATTGCATCTGGCTTCCCCTTAGATAGAAATTCAGGAATTGCCACATTCCAGAAAAGCAATTTTGCCTCCAACATGCTGCAAAAAAATACTTGGCAGTCTCCCTCATTCTCAAAATGCACACTGCCTTGTCCACCTAAGAAGTACAAGATGCATGCACTGGGCAAAAACCACTAAGCAACCATTGATGGAGGGCTATTATTCTTTGTGCTGATTTTTAGAAGTCTTATGATGTCAATTATCAATGCTGTTAATTATTAAAAATGCATATGCTCCTATTCAATATAAAAGCCATTTTCATAATTTCTGGTTTTGTGAAGGTTCTTGAAAGTATCACACTAATATTGCCTACGTGTTACTTGTGCAGCTTCTTATGCAATATGCAACCTGGAAAAATGCATATAATAACAAAACATCCCCATTTATCTGAGAACAACATCAATTCCTAACAGCCAAATGGAAAACAAACTTCAAAAACAAAAAAAAAGACAGAAACCATGCTCAAGAAAAAGGAAATTACAATTCACTGAATGCAAAAACCAATAAATGATTCTGCTCTTCAAACTTAGGAGTTAATTGTAACAGCTGCTGTAACTTGGTACCCAATGCTCAGTATCAAGTTACTCCTTGATATACAAAAGATTTCAGTGGTTTTTGAACTACCTATGCCTCTGAAAATTTGGAAGAAAATCAGCTTGCTTCCCCAGAAAGCCTTCACAAGATTCTGATGCAAAAGTCTTTTAAGTCAAGCTCTTTCTCAGAACAGTTTTTGTGTGAATATTGGTTTTATAAGCACTGATGCTATGTAACTATTGCTCATTTCAGAACACAAGAGTCTTAGGGAGAGGAAGAGAGCTTTTAAAAGGTCGCTTCTCTATTTTACTACTTCTAAGTTGTGAGCTTACAACTCACTCTGCTTGTCAGAGCAAGCTACAAAAAGTACAGAGTGAACTAGAGCCTCCTGGGCTTTATTGTTTTACTAGAGTAATAATTTACAAGCTCTTCAATTTGCAGACTATCTTAATTTTCTCTATGGAGGTATAGCACAGTCTGCCAAAAATGAAAGTAAACCTGAGAATGGCCTTTGCTCTTTTTAGATAGCAGGTTTGCAGGCAACTCTCTCCTCATTCTCCAGGCACCCAAGCCTTTGCTTCCTCTCAGACAAGCCTTTCCCCAGTCCGCTCTGGAAAAGCTTAAGCTCTCCTGCTGACCAAGCCAATCTGCTCTCCAGAGCTCTTTGCTGGGGTACACAAGGCCCACGGAGCTCACAGAGCAGCGTGAGGGGCAGCAGCACTGGGTAGGCTGGGCAGCCCCAGGGAGCAGGCGGCTCAATCCCCAACCTCAGGAGCTGACATATCCTGCTTCCCACAGGCCACGCTCCAATCTCAAGTGAACATTTGTTACACACCCTAAAAATCATCCTCCACAGACAGAACACAGATTCAAAAACTGTAATTGAGACATCAGTGTTTTGTTTTTAAAGGAATTTCTAATAGTGAAAAAGCTGGTGTAGGGCCACAAACAAGAAGGGAAGGTGAGCGGCCACCTGGCTCCGCAACAGTTTGCACTGTGATGAGACCGCTCCCCCCACAGCCTAAGCCACGAGTGCCACCAGCACTGAACCCCCAGAAAGGTCCAGCACAACCAAAGGCAGCCTCTTCTGCGGCTGTGTGACTGTGACAAACCAAGGTCAGCTTAGCAGCAATATGGCCCAGCTACCAGCAGCATCAGGGGTGCAGGAACATGGTGCTCCAGGTGAGCCAACTGCCTGACAACTTCCCCAGCCCACAGGCAGGTTCTTCAGGATAGACCCAACTCCACACTATAGTAAGTTACCCCGGTTTTAAGGAAATGTGAAGCCCCCTTGAATAAGACAAGTATATCCTGACTGCAGCATGGATGCAGTTCATAGCATGCCTTTTCTAGGCTTCCATCTTCCCAAGCACCATTCTGCTCTTGCCGTCAACACAACCCAGCTGATGACCAAAACAGAGAGAAAAATTAATACAGATTGAGCTTTAAGAAGACAGAATGCCTTCTAAAGCATGGGACCCCCATGACTATTATCTCCACCTATTCAAAAGCATAGCTGAAAACCAACTTGCTCGCCTACCCCTGGAGATGCACTGGCAAGCCTTCAGCTGAAATTCAATGTACCACAGACAAATTTTTTCATGCTGTATCTTGTCACTGCTCTATCTTTATGACTCTTGACACAGAGTGTTTACACACATATTTGTGTCTTTTTTTTTAATCTTCTTAAGCTAGGCAGTACCTAAGTAAAACAAAGCCCCAAAGGCCTTTAGTAGTCTACTACAAAGAGACTTTAACCCAGACATGCTATCATCAGGGCTTCAAAGCCAGTGTGAGACAAAACCCATGCTACAACCATGCTGAACCACCACAAAGCAGCTATTGGCATTTTTTTTCCTTTTTGTAAAAAGTTGTGGTTTCTTTGATTCTTTATGTTGGTGAATGGGTTTTTTTTGTTAGTTTGTTGGAGTTTTTTTTAATTGTAAAACCAAAACCAAACATTAGTAATTGTATTTGCAGTTGCTACTGGTGCCTTTTCTTGTCACCTACTAACTTCAGAGGGGATTTTAATACTTTGTTAAGATGGTGCAAGATCTCATAAGTTAAGTATTAGTCAGTGTCCTGCGTACAGAGAAAAGCGGGATGGAGTTTCTAGCAGTGTTTAGTTCCATACCACACACATCATCGCTGAGGGTGTGGTTTTGGCAGGAAGACACCGATTCTGGAAAGTGGAAGCACGCGGTTTTTGCCTGGCTCTGGGGAAGAAGGCCCAGACCACAGTGCCCTGTGCCAGGACTGTGCTGCCACCTCCATGCCGGAGAGCTGCCCTTCACAGGGACAGTGCTGGCACCACCGCACCAGACAGCCGCAGTGGGGCCGCGCCTTTGCTGGAGACCACGTCAAGTGCTACCTGGGGGGTGCTCAGTGGTGAATACCCTTCTGTGTGTAAAACACCCTCTCACTCTTTGTTATTAATATTGTTGTGGTTATTGCGATTTTCAGTAAATTGTTATTCCAACCCATAATCGCTCCTAGTGATCTGCCATTATCCGAAGGCCAGGAGAAACAGAGCAGCATGAGTGGGTTTCATTTTCCAGCTAGGTTTTAAACCCCCACAGTCCATCTAAGTTTAGTTTGTAAGAACAAGGCTTGCAAGTGCGATTTTAAGTTTATGCCAGTTATAAAGTATGGCATTAATGTACACACATCAGTTTAGCTAAATTTGCTTCTAATGTGACTATCATCCTTAGCCTAAATTCACAGTAACACTGATTAACTATCACTGGAGTTATACATCAACCATCAACCACTTCAACAAACTCACCTGGATTCAGTCAATTTTGCTGGTATTCTCACAAGTCAGAAAGAGAAATGTCATTCAATTGCGCTGCCTAAATAGCTGATTAATGTGTGTCATCACGATTTTTCTACCCACGTCTTGTTTATCATGTCTTCTCAAGGTCTTTCGTTGCTTGAAGTTCTAAACGTTTTCTTCTCCTTTTGTTGAGCTTTGATACTTATATCAACACAGGAGTTTTGTACAACTAAAATTAGAAGTTTTAAAGAAATCGTGGTAAAGATTTTGAATTACACGGCTGAGTTCCTAAACACGCCATAAATAATCAGTGTCTTGTTAGCAGGTTTGCACAAGATTTTACCCAACAGACTATCAGATATATGGAAGATTTGAACTCTGCCCACACACAAACACTTGTATTACTGGATAATTAACTTCATTATTCAGATGAGAACATTCATGATGTCAGTAAAGCACAGCCATCAAAACTCAAAACCTCCCACCACAACTGCAAAACTGAAGCAACGCCCAGCTTTATCTTCCATTTCTTCTGTGTCAGAGTCTTGTAATCACTCAATTTGTCTACATCATCATTTCTCATTTTCTTGAAGGCTAGATACAGATGTCTTCTCTTTCCCTTTCTTAAATCCTGGCATTTCTCACACAAGTGCACCAAGAAATGAAGACAAGGAGAAGAAAGCATTCACGTCAACGTGCCTGTGATGGAATGACTTTTCAAATTCAGTTGCATTGCAGAGTTCACACCAGTTCCGAAAAGGCCATTACCTCTCCCTTGCTCATAAATTAGATGGGAACTTAAGAGCTCTTCTGTCCTCAAGTCTAGATATCTCCTAAAGTTGTGGTCAAGGGAGGCGCAAACAATGGGACACTCTATTGACATCTACTCCAAGCTGAGTAAAGAAGCTCCAGGAGACACTACTTTGCTCAAGCTAAAAAAGCAAGAGTGCTCACTAGCCAACATGTTTAAAAGAAAAAACAAAATCTGGCTTTTTGCCTCAAACAATCGCATCATCAAGATCATAAAGCACATTTTTATTGAGGCCATTCTTACCCTAGAAGCTGCTAACGTACACAGACATGTAGTCAAGGCCCTAATCTAAAAATGCGGGTGACAGAAGCAAGTAGATATAATCTTTTCAAGAAGAGATGCCAAATACCAGGGTTTTAAAATAATATATCTTTGCCCACTCTTTGCACGATACAGACCACAGTGCTTCATCCAACAATATCAGCATGGAGCCTGTATCCTCAGCTCCCCTCAATCTGATGCCTCAGAGCAGTTTCAGAGGCTAAGCATCTGTTGTGGTTGCTAATAAAAAGTCTGAAGAATTTTGCTTTCAAATATGCAAAAGTGGGTGGGGGACAGGGGGCAGTTTCACTTTCCTGCAGCCACATGAAAATACGTAACAGCTTTCAAAGTACATCATTGACTCACTCATGGTAAAAATCAATCAATTTGATGAAGTTTCTGAAGCCTGGTAAATTAGCTAGAAAAAACACAAGCTTCTCTGGCTCCTCAGGGTTCACAATATGTGATCTGACCCTGGTCGTAACAATCATGTCACTATAAACAAATGATGAAGGAATCACAGCTGTCTGGAAACCCTGGTACTCAATAATGCTCCTTCCAAGGGGGTCAAATCCTATAGACTACAGGCTTCAAGGAGCCATGCACAGAGCCAGTGCAGCAACAGCTAAAAAAAAGTGAGGTCACCAAATGCAGATGTCATGTAAGACACAACCACACAGGGACAAGCGTCAGCTCTCATAATAGGGTATCATTCCTGGGTAGGGGAACATGAAATGGATACTTCCCTGCAATCAAACCAGAAAGAGGATTTAATACAAAGTAAAAACACTACAGAAGCAACAAATGTCAAGGTAATTCAGTTTTGAGGACTAACACAATAATTTTTCCTCTTCACTCGATTTCTGGTCTTTGCCATGTTTCTGCTTCCAGCAGGCTGAGTAACCAGTCCAAAGGCTTCAGTATCACACAAAAATCTTCATTGTTAAGGACAGTGATTTTTATTTATACTGTCTGAAGTTGCTACTTGTCAGCAACATGCCAATATTCTGGGGAAGAACTGGTAAGAAGGAAAATTAGGCTGAGGCTGAGCAACCTATTCAACTGCGGTTCTGTAAGATTTGTTCTACATAAACAAGAGAAATTACACACAGCAAGTTGAATGCATCTGGAAAGCCTGGGCTGCACTACTGATAGCAGCTCTGCTCATGCTCAGTCAACATGCTTGAGACACGCTACACTTCCTGACACACAGCTCATGCAAGACATGTTGGATTCTGGCTATTGAGTTCATGTAAACTTAAAAGAGTGGCTGTGATCCTCAGATATCCAGCATCCACAGTTTCACCTGGACCGTTCCACAGGCTTGGAAATCCAGGAGAAATGCACTGTACCTACCTTCAATATTCTACCAAGTTCTGGTTTCCGCCCACTCCAAGTGCAACCAGATAATATGTCCAGAGAAACTCAAATGCATGGGGATTGCCAAGATGGAGAGTAGAGGTTCACAAAAGGGTTAATCTGTGTCAAGTCAAGCCATCCAGATTTCAAAGCTGTGAACACCTGACACTGACTAGGGACTGAGCTCTCTCCCAAAGGCAAGTTTACCCTGGGCTAAATTTGCCACCTTTCATACGCCTATGTTGCAATTCTAGTACACTCAATTCTTATGTTCTCAAATGCACAGCCTGCCCTTTTGTCTGCAGCTGCTTCAGTGCTATTTGTACCATGTTTCTGCCTGGAGGTTTGTCCCTCTGCTCCTGTGCCCATAGCTTGAGAAGCTCATAATTGGCAGATCTGGGACACTAAATAATTCTTAGTGAAAGCCAGGAACCTTCTGAAACCAACAAACAAGACAAAAAATCTCAGTCGGGGATGTGTGTATGTGTAATGAATGAAAAACAGTGGTAACATAAAACTGTGTGAAAATATTTCTTTCCAGGTCACTTTTACCATGGAACGTGTTTTGATTCTCTAAATTCACTCTGTTGATGTTACAAACCCACCCCTTTTCATTAGCAAATGCATAGACGGCTGCACAACCATACTTTAAATGAGATGGTGCTGTGTTCTAGTCCAGATTATTAGTTTGAAATACCATCCCTTGCTGTGCACTTACTCCTGTGTATGTACAGTTGTACTGCTTTTATAATGGAGCAGTGATTCAAGTATTTTCTGGTTCATTCTAACAAACTAACACAGAGAGACTACAAATACAAGGTAGTTGTACAGTTTTAGAGAAGTTTTAGAGAAGCAAAAAAACCGTACTGATTTGTGTTTAATTTGCTGATTCCTGGAAAAGAGAGAAACCTTTTGAACCTACAAACAAATGAGGCCATCTGAAAAGTATGAAGGAAAGGATAAGACTTAAAAGCTAACGTATCTAAAAGACCCAAACAAACTAACTAAAAATTATAATCAGTGCTATCTCCGCAACCCATAAAACTGGTACCTTTCTGGTACAGCTTCAGAAATCAATTTATCAAAATACAGCCAACAAATCTATATAACACACACACAAAAGGAAGTCTAGAGTTCAACAATCATCTCTGTTTTACCCTAGTTATTAATTAAAGCAGATGGCAGCGGGGGGCTGGGAGAGTGGTAATAGCTACACGTAATTTGGGACACTAAAGAGGAAGACATCAAGCTTTGCAATAGCCACACAAATACGTGGTGCCTTTTTTTCTAACGACATATTCACGCAGAAATTTTTGAGGATGATCCAGCACTAGAAGCAGAATCTACCTTATTATTCTTCCACTTTTATGCATATAAACTGCTCTCTTCCAATATCCAACTGCACCCACTAAACCATTGATAAACAGCAGGAAATCTAAATCATCCAATCCAAAATGAAAAAAATCTCCTAATTTAAAAAAAGGGAACTAAATTAATACCCTGGAATAATACATAAAACTGTTTGCAAAGCAAGGAGCACTGCATCAGACTTGGCACTCCACATTCTAGGTCACACTTGTACAAAGCAGGCAAGAAAGTGAGGGAAATCAATTAGAAGTGAAAAGCCTCCACGCACGTGCCAAAATGCAGTCTTAGGATGCAGCTGTGTACCACATCTAATCCAGCATAACATGGCTAACCCAGAGAGGCTGCGCCCACTCTCCCCCAGTTCCATCACGCTGCAGGGCACTTGCAAAGCCACACAGCTGCTCGGGCAGCTCGGCCAGGCCGAGGGGCTCCCACCGTGTGCACACACACCGAATCGCTTCTCCAGCACCTGACGTAGGTGTCTATTGCCGTGTCTATGCCACCAACCCCGACAGGGGAGCCATAACCTCTGCCAAAGGGGCAGGTGGCAAACAGAAATGGAAACTTCCTAGAACGGGCACAGCTGGCTCAGCCAGAGCTTGCTAGCCATCTTGTATTGGAGGGAGGGCCTTCCACGAGAGATGGACAAGTTCCATGATTTTTATTACCACTCTTGCTCTTCCTCAAGAGGACAAACCCCCAAAGAGAAGAGAACCCTAGCCTAACTTTTCTTTAGAAAGGACCAGCTGTAAGATGGGTGTAATTATTGCAGGAAAGAGCACCAGAGGAAGGGCAATGTAATTGAGCACCTAGTGATGCACCACAGCTGGATGACTTTGAGTCATCTTGTGATCCAAGTATACAGACCCAGCCCTAGCAGCTCTTTGCTGGCAGTTCACCCCCAGCATCCTACCAGACACAGACAACTCATCTGGAGATGGATCTGCTAATAAATCTGGCAAAGCTGCTCCCTGTTGAAAGGGCGGCACAGGCATGGTGGGTGTCCCTGAAGGAAAAACAAACGCTGGAGGCCAGTAGGGCAGATCACTGAGGCACTTAAGTAGCACAGTAACAAGCCCACACAAAGGTTTATGTATTTGTTTAACCCCTACACTAGAACAATCAGTGCCATTTGGGCTGATTAATCTTAAATCAATAAAAAGTCACTGCTTCCTACAATGGATGAAAACCAAAAATGCTACGTGAACTTGTACTCAACTTTTCAGAAGGACCAGAACAAAATCCAGCTCTCCTGACACTGTGCTAAAACCCATCCTTTCTTTAATAGTTGTAACCTCTCATTTTTATTAATCAGGGACCTGTTCAAAGTATCCACAGCATGAGCTCCAAATTTCAGTTTAAGAGTTAACTTGCACAAAGAAGCCAATACTTGTTCTGTCAGTCCTTGCTCACTCTTGGGAAAAAGGAAGCAACTCAGACATGTTGCATAACTGCTCATCGGCACCGTCAAAGAGCTCCAACAGTAATTGGAAAACTAATATCACTGCTTCAAATAGGTGCAAAAATACACAGTGCAAGGCCCATTAAGAGGATAGATGAGGAGACGAGGAGACAGACATTCAACTCCTCTCACTGTCAAGGCCTCTTCAGAATAATTTAATGCAGGATCCAAAGAAAATGTCCTCCCACGTGTATTGATGCTAATTCACAGAATTAAAAAGCAAACCCAAGAACACTGAAGCAAAGAAATGAGTTCACTGTAAAATCAGCTTCCAGTTTGGGCAAATTAACTCAGTAGCATGCTTCATTCATTTGCCCTAACACACACAAAGTATGCCATTTTGGTCAAGTGGTCTGTAAATCTGGCATTCCTGTTATCCACAGATACGCAGGTGGTTTCCAAACAGCTCTTTCAGCTTCCATTTAGCTATTGCATCAGCCAAGACAAGTACATTTATACTTAAGACAGCTTTCTAGAAGGTTCATGCTGCTTTTTTAAAAAAATAAACCATAATCAGAAAACAAATGCATGCTTGAATATGCTCACACAAAGTTTGTTTTGCTTGCAAAGTAAAAAGCAGAGGTCACCTACATGGTCAACTTTACGGCACCATAGAAGAAGACATTGTGTCTGCTTGGAGTAAAAGAGGGAAAAGCCTCTATCTCACACAAAGAAAATTACAGATCGGCTACACAGCTGGTTAAATAGAAAGTGAAAAACATGAAAACGTAAGACCTGATAGTTTTCTTACTTTTAAAGTCATCAGCAATTAAATAGAGGAAAACAAAATAAACATGTTTTTCAGATTGGGTGTTGCCTCCATCAGTCCCCCTCCCCATACATGCATCCAGGTATACAGCTGAGAGAGAAAATACACAAGAAGGATACACAGATTTATTTTCACAGGACTTCTTTGGTACTAAAGGAGCAGAAGGCTTTGTCAAGAATTTCTTACAATTTTCTTCACATTACTGCAAGAAGCAATCCATTTGTCATGTACACTTAGCAACCCCTTGCAGATTACTAATATAAAATTGTAGTAAACATTCTTTCAGTGAAATGTAACATGCTTCGCTGCATAAAATCTGAAACGGTATGTAACAGAGTATGTTAGGTTAGTCACAGCATTTAACACTGCTGTAACTATATTTATGTTTGCTTTCCAATGAGAACAACATGACAACATACAGCATCTGTCCCAGAACTGTACACAGCAATGACATTTCATTTTATAAAAGAATCTTCTCTTTCAAGGTAATAAATAAACAAAAAAAAATTATTCTAATCTTCAGAAAAAATGCTCTAATAAATTACAACCTAAAATTAGACATTTCAAATGACAACATTTGCCAGGATCTCCTTTTTATACATTCACAGAGCACCACAATTTTAATAAAAATAGCAAAGGTGGCCACAGAGTCATTGTTTGGAGTCTGCATGTNACTTAATGAATATGGAGTTTGTAACCCGATTTATACCATGATGAATGCAGCTGTGGGCACGCATGACTTTGGAGGAGTTATCCCCCATGCGTCCCAGCTGGAATAAACATACCTACTTTACTACTTATTCCAGTAGTAGAGTCTTTTCCGCGTATCACATGTTTGGGCTGCACTCCAGCCCTTGCCAGAGCACCTCTCAGATCCCAAGCTTATCAGTGAGTCTTTGCTTGCTCCTGTTCAGACCTGGTCCCAGGCTGCAGTGTCCGCAGCTCCCTGACCCTCTCCCAGGACTCCGTACCCCAAGTCTTCTCCCTCCTGAAAAGTTATGGCCATGCTAAATGAGAAGGCTAAGCAGCCTTCTCCAACGAATAATGAATCTAAACAGTAGAAAAACAAAATAGAGGAGTACAGGTTTGAAACAACAAATGCATATCCGAAACCCCACTTACCTAAGTGACTCTCAAACTCCTCTGATGGAGACCTGGGAGAAACTCCACCTTCTTCATACTCTCTCAACAGCTTTTCCAAAACAAGGGCCCAAACTCTGTCAGAAAGGATTTTTTTTAACTGTTCATAACCCTTTGGCTCACTGATCCACACAACTGCCAGACAAAACATGTTTTGTAAGTTGGCTGGAGCTCTGAGCAGACTTTTAACAGCTAAAAGCTTAGGAATAGTCTATTAACCACCCTTGAGAGGCCTTCAGAAAGTATTTTATTTCAGGCTATTGTTTTGCTACCAGCTTTTCCAACAGCCTGTTGTTACCACAGCACATTCACAGCGTAACACCTCAATAGGTAACTGAAGGGCACAATACAAGGTAAGCAAACCCCCCTGCCGAATGAAAAGGGTATTTTCTTACTTAATTACACAGCAGTTGTCCATCAACGCATGCATTTAAAGACGCAGCTCCAGAGTCTGCAATCATTAAGAGAGCAGCCTTGTGTAAATATACCAGAAATACACAAATATCCTACCCACTATTGCTCTGAACGACTCTAGATAAATAATATGAATGGTAATATACCTGATGAAGAGCAAAGATGGAAAACTGCACAGTTTTCATGGTTGGTTAATGAGATAAGCCACAGACCAAGGCAACAGCCTCTACCAAATAGAGTAAGACTGCATTTCCAGCTTATTTTAACTACCTAGATTTTTTTCCTGAGAGAGAGAAACAGCATACTTGCTGTGTTATCTAGAATGCTAAGTAAACATGAAACAAACACAGCAGATAAATCTGTTACTATTCATTCCTGTAAAGGAGTTAGACATCCAGCAGTGAACATCTACCCAGGTAAATGAAATAGTTAAGGAAGAAGTTCAGGAATTAATTCTACTCTGCTCTCTAGGCAGCTGTCAGACTGCCATGATGAGCAATTTATCTTCCATCTACAACACTATCAGCAGACAAGCAGAGTCACTGGGGAAGCCGGCTGCAGTCCACACCCTTCACAACATAAAATCCGTGCCTCTGAGGAAGGAGACACCAGGGAACTTAGTCATTTGCCCAGCTGCCCCATGAACTGTGAAATACTTGCACTTCTGTGCTTTTCCTTGTCTGGTGCCTGCTGCCTGAGCAAAGAAGAGGTGCCCCCTGAGAGAGCAGTTCCAAAGACATGCCAACCATCCGCCATGCTCTCCCACCCCGACTCGGCATCAGCTGTGCGAATCCCCACACCTTTGCATCTCGATGTTGCCACAACCTGAGAAACCCCACACGTGGCAGCTTAGGAACCTGAAATGCCCCACTTACCTCTGGTCTGGAGGGTGCCACAGAGAGGCAGTCACTCATGTGCAGCCCAAATACTTACCTCAGAGCATAAAATTCCCTCCCACACAGGAAGAAACAACTTCAGACCTGCAGGCTGGCAGCTTGAATCGACGGCTGCCGCTGCCAACTATGTGCAGGCACAAGTGTTTCACCTGGAAGAGCAGGTGAGAACTAGATTTCTCTTCCAGATCCACAGCTACTGTACTACAGGAAGTGCTGACACCCCCTTCCTTCCTACCAGGGGTTTTGCAGAACACCTGCAATTTCAGGAGGCTGAGCTTTTATCAGGTGCGCTTGCAGTGATGGCAAGGTGCTTTTATTTTACCTTAAATGCAACGAGAAGTCAGAAAGCACACGGACACAACTTGATGGCACAGATGCTGAACTAGTCTGATGGGGAGGCTGGACACCCCACACGACTGTGGGACAAAGCACAGGGGACCTGGCTGACCAGTCAGGTGGAAGTAACAGTGGTGTGCACATTTTGCAAGTCCTGGTAGCGTGAGGAACAGAACAGCATGCTGAACCAGGCCAGGCCTTATCAGCTCACTGCACAATCCCATGACTTACCTACAATGAGATCAAAACGATCAACAGTCTTATCTGTCCGTAACCAGTATCAAACTGTGGAAACTCACAGTTCTCTGCCACCAATGACTCCAGAGGAGGTCAAACACACCAGCAAAATAAACTTTATGAACCACTTCATCATCTTTCATGAGTGAATCCACAACATCAAACTAAAGTCCATCCCCACAGACAGCGAAGAGTGCGTGAACTCCATCTGTTGTCCACAAAATCACTGTTACCCAATTTACCTTTAGAAGCACTACTGACTACTGCTTAGAAGCATGACTACTTTTCAGCCATGACTCACTGCCCAAAACATAAAAGAAATTGCTTTGTACCCTTAGGAACAACAAAACATTTCTAGCTGGCAGCCACGAGTCATGCATTTGAAGTTTTGTCTGACTTGAGGTATCTACTAAAACTGAAAACTTCAGGAATGGGCTTGTTTCAAAGTTGTTTGCCTTGGGTCATGTAAGTATTAACTTCCCAATTTTCATCAGCAACAGTTAAATTTGCTAAGCAAAGATATTAAATAATGTGCCTCTACGAACTATCAAATGTTATAATCAGAATACTTCATCTCTGCTTTTTCCACTGTGCATTACAAAACACAAAACTTATCTTAAAACATGGAGAACATTCAGAAAAACTCATCCCTCAACAGAGCAGCAATAAGATCTTTCTATAAGGCAAGTATTCCAGGCAGCACTATCTCTCCTTTCTGGATGTGCTTCCGATGTTCTTAAACCAAATACCCGTTTCAACATTTTCATACATTTGTTTTTGCTGAACTATCATGATTTCTCTCTCAGTTCTGTGGGCAAACTTTTAAACAGCAACTGAGATTTGCGATGCCAAACATGATCACTAAAAAAATCAGGGGTATCACTAAAAAAAAAACCCAAACAAACAAACCAAAAAAATAAAATAACAAAGCAGTTATTTTCTACTTGACATGTTTTTGCCTTTGATTAGACTCTATCCAATATTAGAGGTACTGCTGTCCATTCTTATTGCCTCTTAGCAAAAAAAAAAGTAATGCTTCTTTTAATAAACACATTACACTGAAAACTCAGTAAACTCATTAATGATTGTAGGTGTTTCCACTTAAAAGTAACTCTGTGCTGATTCCTACAGTCATTTCTCTCTCCATAAACCGAACTTGTCATTAAGACAGAACCATTAATAAACAGGTATTGATTGATAAGAACTAGCCTGTGATTTTACACAGACCTTTTTCTTTCTGAGTCCAAAAGGGCTCTTGACCACTCTGGGAAACCCCTTTTAGCAATGGAAATGTCACACTGGTGCAGCATGAGAGCTTGCTGACTTCTGAGTTTACAGATACCATTACTGATACCATACTGATTTCCCTTCCTTGCCATGCCCCAGGGAAGTGGCTTCGGTTACCAACACAGTGTACAGGTGGAGGAGCTGAGCCCCCTTCCCCATGGGGCTGAGCAGCAAGTAGAACAAGAAAGCCAGCAGTAGGACTGCAGAGAAATAGCTGCACCACATACTGTGAGATGGAAGGAAGACAGGAAAAAGGGAAGAGCACAAATTAACCCAAGCAACATTAAAAAAAGAGCCGCCAACCAAACCAAATGCAAACACTAATTGAAGTTTGCTCTGTAACTCATGGAAAGTGGTTGTGGATTATAAGCCAAAACCATCTTTCAGATAGAGACCTGTCACCAGCTGTTTTATGTGTTCAGACTCTGTTCACAAAGCAGTTCTAGCTGTGTGTAGCCAAGTAGCAGCATTTCCTATTTCTAGATTTATGTGTTCATGCTTTCCAATTCTTAAATTCAGTCAGAGAGCCCCACTGGCCTTCCTCCAGCAAACCTGTAGCCACCAGGAACCTGGCTTATCATGGATTTTTTTTTAAATTGTGAACACATTTAATTTAAGAAGAAAAACATTTTGTTCCATCAGTGTTGAAAAAACCTGTGCATGTGGAAAAGCAACAGCTGCAGGTACTAAGCTGAACAAAACCAGCCTGCAATGCTCTTCAAAACAACTCCCTATCTCATGCTAAACAAGCAGGGCAGACATAACTGACGCTGTGAAAACAAACCATTATTTTTGTGAGTGATCCACCTGCAATAGTTTAACCAGATTCAGTAACTGTTTAGCCAGAAATCTGGTCAGCTTTCTGCAATTCCTTTCCCGGAGACAATTACTCGGGAACACGCACACGTGCGCGCTTGTGCACACACAGTTACTCTCAAACGCTGTCCCTCCATAGCAGGGCACAGGGCCTCCTCAACTGCATCCCCCACACAAACCACACTTGATTCTCCCTCTCTGGCTCCCATCAATGACTGCACTTAGCTAGCACTGTTTACCAAGACGCAAGTTTAAGCATGTATCAGACCAGGCTACATGAGCTTCCTAAACTGCTGGGAGAGGTGGGGTGTCAGTGTACAAAGGTCCCATGTAACAACCTGTTCTGTCTCAGAGCACATAGAGAACAAAGCAACTCCCTTCAAGCATACTCCAAATGCAGATATCCAAAATATACTCCTTTCTGTCATTTTGACTGGGATATTTTTACTTTTTTTACTTTTATGTCTTCTGGACATATAAATATGCATACAGTGCTTTGAATTATAGCAAACAGGATCAAAAAGATACAGTGTAAGATGCCCTTTGTGCTGTCTTGTACGTATGAAACAGCAAAACATAAGAAGCTTCATATTTTCATAACCAGGTGAAAACAAGCACTGAGCTCATACTGCAGAACAAACATGAAGTTAGCTCTTGTACAAAGCCTCACCTTTCACTATTTGTGCTCTATTCTCATCTTCCTAGTCTTGGGAGTTTGCCATAAAAAAAGCACCACTATGAATCTTTCCACTTACTCAAAGCAATGAAACCTCTGATGGCTGCATGTGCCGTAGTGCAGCTCTTGCTTTCCAGAAAATAAGGTTCACTCAAGAAGGCGAACAAAGCCTTCCCAGAGGCTTTCATGTGAGCCATGTCTTTTTCCACAGAACACCACTTCTCTCAGCAGGAAGGGCTGCCCAAGCAGGTGAGTGCTTCTCGCTGTACTACTCGCATCTACTACCTAGATGTGTGTCAGGGCCTGACACAAGGAGCTGAGGATGCTGTATGGAAGCATTCGGAAGCGGAACTCTCCTCGCACTTGCCTGCAACCCAGCAGATTTACCTGCTGTCAGCAGCAAAAAAAAAATCAGGCATAATTTTTTTTTTTTTTTAAAAGAGACCTTGACACCTGGCTCCACAAGATGGTAGTTTGGATAATGTCCTCACGAAAAGTAGGACCTACTGTCATTATGCTAAGGCTGTTAGCCAGTTCATTTTGAACAGGGCAGCGTGGTGCTGAACATCTTAGCCATTCGCACTCTGAAGGTGTAGCTTGGGCACACCATCACAAAAAGCAGCACCTGCTATCAGTGTTAACAACCCTAACTATTTTGTAGGAAAACCAGCACTATTTTGCAGGGGATCTTAGCTATCCTTGGTGTGGAATGCTGTCCAGGTGCACCAGTGCTCAGGAGGAGGCGAAATCCAGTAGCATTCACTTAAACTGAGTTCCGCCAGAACAGCTTAAGCCATTATTCCCTCCCACAGATCACACTTGCAGAGGAGTTACGCTGGCAGGTTGGGAAGTGAGCAGCTGAGGGAGAAAGAGAGGGAAGGCTGAGCAATAGAACTTGTTGGCTGGGGCTTGTAGTCAAATTGCAAGCTGGACTATGGCATGGGTGCTGAAGCACAGCGCTTCTCCTCTGAAGCACTTCACACTGCACACACAAGTATGCAGGCTTCTGTCTCCACAGAAAAATTCCTACAGCAGGAATGTACTGTGAACAGATATGGCATTTCATTCTGTAACACATGTGCAGAAATGTTTTTAATGAAGGTCTCCATCATCTTAGAAAAGAAAGTGGAAATACCAACATCTGAGAGCAAAGTGAGGTAGGAGAACAATCCAATATAAACAACTCTAATGAAAAAAATATTGATTCTACAGCTAGGCTATAGGTCTTAAAAAAAGTACAAATCATATTTTGCTTTTATACTTATACACTAAAAACACTTGGATAACTACAGTTCAGATAAGCAAGTTTCCAAAATAAATTTAAGGCAGAAAATGTGTGATATGCAAGGCACAGAACATCATGGCCTCTCCCCTATGCCCTCTTTCTGCACTAGTCCTGTCCTATTTAACATCTTCTCTGAACTATGCACAGCTAGCCAAGAAACCCACAAATCCACTGTCCCTCATCTCTGAGAATATTTCTATGTCAACAAAAATTTTTTTATCAAGTTCTTTAGTGTACCAGGCATACAGAAGTAAAACACCCAGAAACAATCATAATTTTTTTAAATGCATATTTTGACTAGATCAGACCACAGCACCGACAGCTATGTCTGCAGCGTACACTTCAAATGACAAAGAGAGGAAAATTGTCCTTGCTTTCACGAAGTGTGCAGATTTGCCACTTGCGATATTCACTCGGGTAAAGGACAAGGGGGTTTCTGGTGCCCAGGAACTCTCCTTTCAACTCAATACGCTTGGTCACAATTCAGCCTCTTCAGGTGCCTTGAGTCTGAAAAGCTGGAAAAACCCCAGATACACATCCTCACTTCTAACGACTCTAAATGTAGCACCTCAATAGTGAAGTTGCTATTCTCTCCTTCCCCACGATAAAGGCAGCACCGAAAAGGAACACACAAAAACCAACCAATCTGGCCCATGAAACACGAGCTACATTCACAAGACAAAAATAGAAAGCTTTCACCTTTCATTATCAGACACTCTACCGCACAGCACAGGAAGCTAAAGCTTGAGGCAACAGTAGGTTTCAAATACTTCTCAAAATGTGAGCGAGGCTTTCCTTTTCTGCTCTGTGAAAGGCTAAAAGAAGTTGGCTCGGCAATGACAAAAAACATTAGAGTCCAACAAGCCTCTCCAACAGCAATCCAAGCAGGCAGTTCTTTAAGCAATAGCATCGTCCTCACTTCGTAAATTCTCCTGTTCAGAAGGACAACCCTTCCCTCCTCACTTCTTCTGATTCTAAAACGCTACGTTCTAAAATCTTGAAACAATTTTCGCTCTTTAAAAGTTTAAAATTTTTAAATTTTTTTTTGGTAAAGTTTTCAAGATTTAGTCCTAGCCCCCAGAGGAATTCAGGAGAAAAAAGGAATAGAAAAATGCGATTTTTAGGCAGTTGACACTTCATGAACTCCAAAAATTGTACTTGCTTACAGCCCTCCAGCTTCCCTCTGTTAACAGCAGCCTGAATTTAATGGGGTTTGTATCTGCTCCCTAGGGTTTGGGAAGGGCAGATGGAAAGCAAGGAAGGACCTGAAGAAAGGAGAAATACTGTACTGCTCCTCTGTCAGGGTGTGTCAGGTTCTTCCAGAAGTCCCCTCAGCCTCCATCTTTACAGTCTCAACAACAGATTATGTAGCCATCTGCTGAGCTTCAGTTTTTTAAAATGTTTTTATTTTAAGAGAACTTGTCACCACGCAAAGTCACAACTCTTCCTCAAATACACTTTTTTGTGGTGGTTTGATCTTTTTATCTTATCTATTCTTACCCACTCTGTAATTCCCCAGGGAAACCAGAAACGAACTGGTTTCACCCATCTCACTAGCTGGGAAAATGGTGTTTATGAATCTGAATGGACTTTAACACATTGTGAACTAGAAACCACACAAGTAATTTAAATTTGTCTGAGTGAGTCAGTCTGGCTCTCTCCATCATTCACATCTAACCCACTCCTAGCCTTACTATACCCATTCAGAGAACATCTTTTGGGGTTTATCATCTGTTGAGAAACACCACATTTCATTACCTAGATGTGGGGCTTTGCCTATTTTGTCCTTGCAAAATCTTGAGAAACAGCAGATAAACTGCTACCTGGTTTGGGTTTTTTATTGAAATAGTTCAGCACAGCAGCAGCACAAGCACAACTTCCCTTCTGGGCAAAAGGACAAGGTGCCTGGCAGTGTTGCCTGTTGAATGGTACATCACTGAATGATGGAGTGAGCACAGGGAAGAGGAATTACTGCCACTCCCGCTTAGCACAGTGAACAAGCACACAGAGCCATGCGGAGGAGCAGGAGAATTGCTCCATCAGGGTGAAAAAAGAAGACACAGTTTTATATTTTCCATGGCATTGCTGTGCTTACTTTTAAACAATGAAAATTTCACTTAGGCATCCCACAACACTTGTGCAGAGCATCCAACACCAAGATGCCCTACAGCCAACTTTCAATAGTCTCAAAATGGAATTAACTGTCTTATTTTACAACCTGGGAAATTCAAGATGCCTGTAAGGCAAAGAACATGAAAACAGCAGCAAAACTCGAAGAGCTTAATCCACTCAAAACTAGAAAAACCTCAGTAATCATCATCTGTGGATTCTTAAAGAACTGACAAATGAAACTGCAGGACTAGGTGCAAGGCCTTTAATAAAACTATTAAGTATAGGGTGGTATACGATCTGAAAATATTCAATAAACACACTAACTAGATTTGAAAAAATACAAGGCAGAGGAAATGGCAAGCAAAGCCAAGCCATCCAGGCAACTACTGCTCACAAAAATCACCTCAGTAGAAACATAGGGCGTTGGAACACATTGTAAAGGCAGGCATCAGTAAAGGAAGTCTAAAGGAAAGCAGCATAAGACAAAACATCAGCTTGCCAACACCAATGAGAAAAATCACATCAGACCAACATGACTTTATTTCTCAATGCTGTAGCTCATGTCCTACATGAGGGAAATAGTAGCTTCAGGTGAAAGAAATGTTAGATTTAACACAGCTGAGTACCCTAAAACATGCACTGCTGTTGTTGAGGATGCTGGAGGTGGAAATGAGTAATTTTAATGTGGGTAGGAAGCTTGTTATGAGAGACAAAATGAGGGTTATATAGAGACCAGACTATTACATGAGTGAATATTTCACCCAAGATACCGATACAAAAATCCTCAGCATTAAGTCTAAAGCCCCACCAGCAAATGGCTGAGGGGAGAGGCAACTCCTTGTGTGACAGGACACCAGAATGAGCCCAGTGTATTTGCATTCTGAGGGGACTCTAAATGTCCCTCTTACTGATTCAGTAAATCTTGAAAAAGACAAGAACTACTTAAATTTTCAATTATTTTAACTGAGACTAGAACCAAATATGGTTAAACTACCGACAACATGTGTCAGAAATTGGAACGCTTCTTACCACCAGGAAAGAAAGACATCGGATGGGTACAGTAGAGGCAAGAGCCTTACAGAGGGAGTTTGGTTAACATATGAGCACTGTATTATGATGTGATACACTTGTAACAGCAGGAACTGGACTCAGTGAACCAGTCCTCTCTTGCAAAGGTTTTTTTTCATTGATCAACATTTTAACAGATTTTGATGCAGGTGCCTCTTTCCTCTTCCACAAGAGCTTATTCAAACAGGTGGTCATAGAGTAAAACTTGTCAGAAGACTTTAAGACTGCACTAACTTTTCAGTTAAATATGCCTACAATGAGACAATACCAGCAGAGCTTCATTTTGGGGGAGGGGAAGGAGAGTTGCTTTGTTTGTTTGTCTTACATTATGTTACGCTTCCTTGCTCTGATCAAGTCTCGAAGGCATCACGACTCTCTGCAGGAACAAGTTCTGGGACTGGGTTGAGGGCAGCAACATCCAGCACACCTTCTCCTCAACGTGGCAGAGGAAAACGGCATGTAGCACTAGTCTAGTTAATGCATTACACAGCTGAAATGCAACAATGACCTCACTGAGGAAAAGAGAGGTCTAACAAGAATTAGAAAAAGAGAATTTTAACAATGGCACTGTAAGGTCTAGATTTTCATGTAAGACATACCCTACACATCTAAATTCTACTTCAGTGCCTAGATTTCTTACTCCCCACAGACGAGCCTTTCCTATTACTATTTGTCTGTCTTTGGTGGAAGTCTGGTGGAATTTTTATTATATTCTTGTGCAGTCCTACTAGACACCTGGGACTCTGTAAGTCTGTAGGTGTAGCTAGACCCAGCTCTATACAGGCAGGTCCAGCAGTGCATTCAGTTCTCACACATCACCTCCCGGAGCTACAGAATTCATGTCCAATACACATATAAAGCAAAATTCTATATCCCAATTCAGTTATAGAAGAACGTTCCCACTAATGCATCTCATTAGGAAGCTGGAGAATGATATAATGATAGGAAGATTTAACATAAGTCTTGAAAAAATGGCTAGCAAAAAACACCCACCCCCAAGCACGGATTCAGAACAGCATAGTATGTAAGGTGGAGAGAAATAGCTGCCACGTATGATGTGAGCAGTAATATACAACAACAAAAACCCAGAACAGTCGCTCAACTTATAAAAAAAAGAATCAAAATATCCTTAAAATGAGTCAGTAAATCTGATCTTATTTATTCCAGTAAACTGCAGTAACAGGAACAATAACATTCCCAAACTGGAAGTTATTGTTTACTTTATATAAACACTAAGCCCAGAAATCTACATTGAAATAACATGCACTTTAAAGTGAGTAATTTTTATTTATTTATTCACTACCAGTATTTAAAACAAAAACCCACTACACATGTAGATTTCCCTGGTGCAGAAAAAAACTGCTGCCAGAAAAGTGTAATATAATGAAATGAATACCTACAAATCCATAATAGTTCACATCCCCTAAAAATAGTTCATATTCACTAACAGAGGAAGTAAAATGGCAAGATGGTAAACAAGTGGAATATCAAGTTCATGTAGTAAGTGCAAGCAGATTTCTATTTCTTATCAGTCCATCTCTTACCAGTTCTGCTAAAGAAAGATTACCCTGGAATTTCAAACAGCGCACAACCGCCAGATATAAATGCTTCAGCATTCATAGAAATACTACAAATTTAGCCATAAAGATACATACTGCACTTCCCTACAGCCTGCTGCAATAATTGTAATCTAGAATTTAAACCATTTTTGGCTGCATTTGGGATCTCACAGAGAAATCTGTCCTTTCTGCAGTCTATGACCTCCAACACACCCCAAAAACCAAGAGGACAAAGGAAACTTGCTTGCCATTCCCAGAATTACTATACACACCACTCTGTCAAGAGGGTTACAGTTTTTGGCATTCCTTTACTTACTCCCATGTTCTTCATCTACTGAATTATTAGGGAACAAGCTACAAACGGGCTGTATTGTCTAACAGATCAGAGCCTGATGGAGACACATGAAACCTCAATTTGTTCAGGACCTTGCCAGTAAGTCCAAACAAGTCCCTATACCTCAGAGAATCCTGATAATACTTCCTTACTTTGTCTATTTTACAGCTTTGGGAACGGACAGTGCCTTGAGCAATGTGTAGCTGTGCCTAGATGGCATGAACTGCAGCACACAGAAAAACATGAACTAGCTGATAAAGCAGCCCAGCTACACTACTATGAAGCTACGGTTCACTGCTATCACCTCCTCCTTTCTGTACTATACAGTTTCTAGTATCCGAGCTAGCGTGGTTTAGGCTTGCCCAAGAATCCCTAGCCATTACATTTAACACTGTGGAAAATTGCTTTTGGATTTCTAGACCCCATTATAATTAAAAGCAACAGAAGAACAGATCACACTGAAAACGCATGTTTTTTTCAGACCAGGACAGAACCCAGCTTAGTCAAATGTCCTGCTCTTATCTACCCAGGAAATGCTCAGGTAGTGTACATGTGCTCTTCCAATTCCACTGAGCAATTCCAACAGCTGCCTCAGTTTATGGCTCTTGCTCACCTGCTCTGAGGGACCAGCAGCAGGTCCTACTCGAGATCAAAGGACAACACAGCACAGACCCATGGGGCGGTCTCCATTAAACCATACACTTCCCACAGACAAGGCTCCTTCAATGTGTCAGCATTAACACATGTTAGAGATCACACACAACGGGAGGAACTGCTTTTAGTGGTATGAAAGAAAGTTTAACAAGCAGTTTGGATGTGTTTAGTGTATTTGTTTAACATTTTCTTTCCTTAATTCAACTTCAAATTTTTAAAGGCAGTCCAAACATATATCTGACTTGAAATCCTTATTCAGGGCATATACAACTCATAGAAGAACATGAGTATATTGTGCATATGGAAACTGATTAAAAAGCAGAAACATTTGTTTTATAACCATATTACTTAATATCCCATGGTTTTGGCTGATATATTATTCAGTTGAAATACTGGAGAAATGCTGATTCTGATGGAGGCTCAAAGCACCTCCCATATTCATAAAGGAGCCATTTCACAAATGGTATCGTATTCCTTAACATGTTTATCCTGAAGAGCATTCAAGTCCTAATTAGGAACACAGCCACACTCTGCTAAAACTGAGAAAAAGTATATTTAGATATCATCTATCCCCAGCAATCTTGCAAGAAGACACATAGCATATGGCAGATGAGAAAATCAGAAAAGGGGAGGGGGCAGAAGAGAGAAAGAGACTGACTGTTAAAAATACTTCAAATGAATACTTTAGTGGGAAAAAAAAAAGTTAAAAATTGGGAAAAACCCACAAACAAACACCACCAAAACGCTTTGTCATGAGCTCAGCATTTCACAGAAACATGTAGAGACATGTAGGCACTTTAAAATAAAATGACATTGACATTGTATGTCAATTGCTTTGCCCTGTATCTTTGTATTCACAAGAGTAGACACGTCTTAGTTCTATTTAGTACCTTAAACTATTAATTATTCAAAATTTAACACTATTACTGAAATTCAGTATTTCACCATAGACACTCCCCAATGGTATTTCAGAATTCTCATTTTGTGAATATTTCCTAAAAGACTGTTTTGGTTTGTTAGGGATATTTTTTTAAATTTCGCATATGAAACCACTAATTTCCTCTTGCAATGCTAGAAATTTCAAAAACACAAAATATGAATAAACTGCAGTATTACCACAAGCCAAGGATTCCTACTGCAAGCTAGTGACCTTTTAGAGGTAACTGAGAATTTCCATGAGCTGACTTCAGGCAAAATTGTGAAGGGATGTTAACCTACCTTTTACCATTTTACTGCCAAGTCTCATAATTTCTAGTGGTTTTCACAAATCCCACATCCTGATGTTAGTATCAGAGTTATAGAAGAATCCATTTTATTCTCTAAAACCACCTGAACACAGACTTCAGTATTGCAAGAAAACCTTGCATATATTCCCAAAGTTCACTCTAAAAGCTATAAAATCAGAACACAAATAAAACCAAGCCACTGCTTTAAGAACAACCACAAACATAACAAACTTTTCATCTCCTAACCCAGAAAAAGGTCAAGTGGAAAAAGAGAACTCAGGAGGTCCTGCTGCACAGGTTTGAAATCTCTTTGGTGAGAGAAGGAAGGCTCCTAGCACAGTTTCCTGTACTCTGTCGAGGGACATGGCCAAAAAAGCAAGTGAAATGCACTGGTTTTGTAACATGCTGTCCTGTCACTTGCTTGTAACAGCCCTTGGCAGGCTGTTTTAGAGCATGGCCCCATACAGAAACACTCAGGCAATGCTGAGCCAGCCAAGCAGCACACAAAAGCATTTAGTGCAGGTCACAGAAGCTGCCTCCTGGCCTGCCACAGACCCCATGCCAGGTGACTAAGTCAGCTTCCCAAGCAGTAAGTTGATCCACGCAGAATTCTTACCTCCCGTGATTCATGCTAGAAACAACTTGGCTGAGCCTTGAGATTGGGTTATTTCATTGCACCACCCCTCAGCCTTGGTGTATGCATAGCAGGGGGAAGGTGGATGAGGAGTCCAGCAGTGGAGAAGCAGTAAGGAAGCTCCCTGATAGGAGAGCAAGCACAGCTGCAGCAAGTATGGCTGTGGAGAGCCTTCACCCCTGTTTGGGACACTGGCCAGGATTAACACCTGGTCTGACTCAAGTTGCACAGCCCCATCTATGAATGTGGACTGGTCACAAGCTCTCTGTGGGGCTAGAAACCAAAACCATTAGCCTTTGGCATCTAGTCACTGCCTGTCGTCTGGTATCTGTGGCAGAAGGAAGCTGTTAAAATAAACGTGGCAGCGGCCTCCAATAAATTTCTCCACGTAACCTGTAAACCATGTGCAGCTACCAAGGAAGTAAACACAGAACTGAAGCCAAGCATACACTCTGTGACAAGCAGTTGGGCTGTAAAGGTGAGGGGGCGGCCGTGCAACTGCAGAGAGCAGCAGCGAGGGCCAGGCCAGGCACACGGGCGGCCCCCTCATCAAGTACAACAACTGGACGAGCAAGGAGCCAACCACCATGTCCTGACAGCCGCTGACCCTTGAGGTGCTTCTGCCTCCCACTCTGTCCCAGTGGGGCAGACAGGACTTTATTTACATAATTCCTTTTGACTGAAGTCAGCTTAGATTTTCAGAGAGTTGGTTATAACCACATCTCAGTAAACAAACCTGCAGTGGCCCAGGTGGCAGGGTAGGAGCCAGGTCTGCTCTCAGACTAATGCCACCATCCTTGGCTGCTTCCATCCCGAAAACGATGGGGCACATGACCTCAGGTAATTGACGTCCTCGCCACACCCCCCTGTGCATCCCAAGCAGCCACTGCCAGATGAGGAGCCACCACCCACAAGGAAACACCAGGTGAGCACACACCTGGCCACCGTGGGGCCATCTTCACCAACAGATGTCATTCACCTACACAGAAATCACTTCCATGAGGGAAAAAAAACCAAAGACTCAGGTGTCGACAGGTGACCAAGCAGCAGAAGTTACTTCTGAATTTGCTGTCACTTTTTTGGCCTTCCCTTGCCCGTTTGATAGGTCTTTTAGACATGTGCAATGACCACTTGGAACCTGACAGCCTGGGTGCCCACTCTCCCCTTGTTGTTTATCTACATCTCACTACGGCAACTCATTCAGCAAGCTGTTACACTAAGCATAAAAACAAGCAAATTATACAGTAGATAAAATGCCAAGCTCATCTTGCACTGCCAGCTCCATTTGGGGGGAAAAAAAAAAAAAAGTGATGAAGTCTGCATGCATATAATCACAATAATTAGACACTTGTAACCAGCTGAACATCAGCATGCATGCTGAAATTAAAATTGCCCAGTTTGAAAAACTAAGAGGGCAGGATCTGTGTAGTCCTATCATGAAGAAGAGGGAGGAAGTATTTTTTTGGCTAATTCAGCTCCTTCTCAAAGAAAGCCCTACAGCGTTTACCATTTATCCCTCACTAGAGAAGGGCTGTTGAGTTTGTTGTACATTAACAAGCTCATCATAAATAATTTTTTAACTCGAGGAATTTAAAACTTGGCTGTGGGTGGCCAGACCTACATTCAAACAATTTAATAGTGCTGTGCAGTTTGGGCTTGGGTTTTTTAGCATTTGATTCTCTTGCTAGCATTAAAAATACCTAATTTCTTAGCCCACTGTCAGTGGTAGTCTTTTTTAAACATATTGTGTAGCTACTCACTGAGAAAGCCACTTCACAAAGTCTTTGAGAGTTTAAATGAAAAGCCTATTAATTCCTTAGTGTTTGTTTTAAGAGTTCTCAGAATTAGTAGGTCAACAAATGTATAAATCCAGCACAGAATCGATCTTCAATATTGGTACTTGTCACATAAGATAATCTCTTTAAAACCAGCCTACTCATCCTGGAGACACTACTGCTAACTTCAAACATCAAAGTAACTCCCAATCAAAGGATGCAATAAAGTTCAAAACTGTCAACCCACGCTTTCCAAAATTTCCATCTTTTACTGTATTTTCAAACTGTATGTCTCTCTTAATCTTCCCTTTTACCCACTAAAGCAATAACTTAAAATTAAGAGTATTGCTTACTTACTGCAAAGACAAAATAGTAAACAAAAATTTGTTCTGTTTTGGACAAGGCAGTCACCAATTTTCTGTGGATACGTCAGCCAAGTTTTCTTGCAGTGGGAACTAGAAGTAAAGCTAAGAGTAATCTCTACTCACGTTTTTTAATACAAAAAAAATTTCCTTTATCACTTTTTGTTTTGTACATTATTTTTTTCCAATCTCATGTTATCACAATGTCTTGAACTTACATCTTTTTAAACCCACAGACTACAGATGTCATTAATTTTACATAACCTATAGTGAGCCCACTTCTCAATTCACTGAGATTGTGCAAAATATCTGTTTGAAATATTTTCTATTGAATTCTATAATAGTGAACCACCAAAAGGCACAGAATAACAAGAAGAGATTAGGGGGATATAATTTTATTTTGGAACTGTGTATTTCGCATACATACTTCACTGAGTAAACACAGTACAAATTGCTTTGTGAATTAAGTCTTCATGAAGGAGACTGAAAAAATGCAGGGATTCTGTTGCATGAGTAGCACCGGGTTTAAAAGTAATAAGATATTATTGGAATTACTCTAGTTGTTCTTGTTCTACTGTAATCAACTCAAGTACATAATTGATGTTACAAGAAACAAAAACCTACCACGAGAATAAGAGAATCACAACATTTTTAGAATGTAATTAGTGCCTTGTTTGATGAAGCAAAATGAAAATGATAACTCATTATTACCCATGATAGGTATTAATAGTTTTATCCTCTGATGACTTTTCTCCATACTCCTATAAAGTTCAGCATTGGTAAGACAGGGATAGAACAAAAAGCTCTTCACATGTCATTAGATCATTTTGAGATACGTTTGGGATGCGACAGTGTGGCTTCCTCCAAATATTTACCTTTTAAGTTTCTTTTAAAAAGGGGGGGATTTTCCTAAGGTCTTTTAAAGAAACTTCTCCCACAGCCAAAATTTTATTCTCAAGAAGTTCTTGATACACATCTTCCTTCGGATAATGTTTTGTGTTCTTCTTCTGGAGGTCATTTACTCCATATTTTATTACACTGTTTCAATGAGAAATTGCAAACAAGCAGTTTGTAAGACCAGATTCTCTCTTACTGTGTAGAAAGAGTACGTTCACATACAGAGATAAGTCAAGCTGAAATACTCAAAATACAATTGCAAACAATGATGATTACGGATTGTTTAATAAATCCTGGAGGTCTTCCATTTGCTGAAAAGCAAGAAGTACAGAAAAGAATTCCCTGACTAGGAAACTGGAGTACCTTGCGTATTTGCTAACAGACAGGCCTGCAGCTCTTCTTGTTAGGATTCACTTCTAAAGGCTTGGCCACCAAAAAAGACATATGCAGGAGATACATCAGTGCAAGAGATCCTAACCAAGTCACTGAGAGCAAAGGCAACTGGTTTTGAAAGTGAAGAGGTTAACATAAAACAGCTGTTGACAGTCTTCATCCTTGGCCAGCCAAGAAATGGGTGAATATGGGTGTGTGCGTCATGAACAGTTGCTTTACTGAAGGATGTGAGATCCAATGCCTCACAGCACATGCCATGGCCAGGATAAAGCCATTAGGAGCCACAGTTACCTTTCCCACCCTGCAGCACTTCCCCATCAGGCTGTTATTCCTGCTGCACACATCTCCGTAAGAGTAGCTCTCACCAAGGTTTCTGACAACTTCCCTTCTTCATACAGCTTGTTTACACGAGATACTGACATGTCACGAAAAAATAGTGCAAAGCCAACAGCTACACACATGCAGCAAACAAAAATGCTGCTAGTGAAGCAGCTATGTGACACACAGGCATTTAGGGTGCAACACTGCTCCGTCTGACCGGCTGCTCAGACATGCAGCAAACGGGATAAGGACAGACATCACAGATGCTCTAAGTTTGTCAACACCTTCAGTAGCCCTGTGAAACTACTCCAGACGCAAATGTTCAAAAGAAACTAGAAAATATCCATCAGTATACCCCAGGCTGGGACGGTTCTTTCTTTCATGAGAGTTTCTTTTCCAGGCTTGTCAAAAGGCACCTCGAGCTGTCTGACCCCTGCCAGAGTGTAAAGCTAACAGGCAAAGTCGTCTGGAGTTTGTAGCTTTAGAAGTCACCCGGGAAAACCCCGGGACACTCACTTTTCTCTGGGTTTATGTTATGCCTCAGAAACAGTTTTGCTGAGACAAAGCAGTTTTGTGCAAATTCACAGCTCTGAAAACCACCAAAATCCTCTGAAACAGTCAGGGGAAAAAACCCTCTTGTTATACATATATATATATATATATGTATGTTATATTTTTTATCATCATCAATAGCCCAGAATAGAGGGGAACACACTTAAGCAAAATTTAGGCAACATTTGATGCTTCCTAGCATCAAGCAATCTGTGGAGGAACCCCACCGCCAGATCACCTGACACACCTTTATTGGCCATGCAAAAGTAACTAAACAGACAAGTCCAAACGTTTCTATCACTTCAGAGAACAAACGGTTTCTTTCTAACCTTCTTCCTTGCCCTGCAAAAAGTTTGCTCAATGACAGATTATCAATTATTAACTAAGACTTAAGACTGATAATGTTCAGATAATAACTGCATAGGAAGAAAAAAATTACCCTGAGCAAACATTACTTGCAAAGACATCAAGAATAAACCTGAAACAATTCATATGGCACAACTACATCTCTAGTCACAGAGATTTTTTTCAATTAAAAAAAAAAAATCAAGAAAAAACCCCTGTAAATTCTTTAACTCTTGACTGAGAAGCCCCTTGAACACATAACCCTATGCTGAAATATAGATACTGCTTGAATAGTTGGATTTCAGCATGTGCTAACCTACTTTGCTGAAATAATGCCCAGATAACTTTTAAAAATTTTATACTCTATTATATAAACAACTGTCTAACATAAAAGTTATGTACTTCACTGGACACCCAGACTTTCTGTGTTTAGACCTAAAAGAGATACCTGCATCTGTTTAAGAAACATTAGCATACATTTAAGTTGCCAGTGATTTACAAAGCCTGCAAGTTATTTGTACCCATGTGGTCACATACTTTTAGTCAGAGATTTAAGGAAAAGAAACAAGAAGGGACACATAGCACAATGTAAACTTGTTCAGGAACTTCCTCTTTTATCAGTATAGAAAACAGTCAAAAACAACCTTCAAAGAAATGGAAGAGGTCAACTAAAGGCCATTTTACCATTGGCAGCAATAACAGGCAGCAGGGCTGAAAACCAAAGAAATGTCTTAAAAGTCCTGTCCAATTTTCTATTCAGCCAGTTCACCTGGTTTTCAAGCTCCCATAAATCATTCCTCAACACTACTGCTTGCTTAAAAAACCCCAGAAATTAAAAGTTAACCTAGGCCATGTGGGAAAGTGTACCATCAGTCAGTGAAAAAACACTTTGATCCAATGCCACGAATCCCAAGAAAAGCCTGCAACAACTGGCAGAATTGCAACATTAGACTTATGCTTTGAATGTCGAGCCTGAAAAAGCAGGAATCTTGCCTCAAAAAGGCACTTAAAGAGCAGAAAAACAAGTTTAAGAATTACTGATTTAATCAATAATTTCTATTTAAATAAACTACTATTTCAATAAACTCCCAATGTACTTAGTAACATATTTCCTGATTATTTTTAACCTACCAGCATGGTTACTTCATGAGCGCTAACAGCTTGCCACTGAGCCTATAAAACTGTAATATGGGTAGGCAAGCAAGGTGATTTCCACCCAGTCCTGTATAGCCAAGATTATGTAGTTCTTGCTACTCACCCACCACCTCCTTTAAAAAGAAAGTATCCTTCTTAATTATCCTCTTTTCCACTGCATACCCAAGGGCTTCCTCCTGGTTTAACTCCTCCTTGGAAGACCTCTCTAATAAAGGTCTAATCCAGAAGACTACGGCCTCTCCACAAAATATGTCCACGTGAAGTCAGGCACCCCAGGTCAGATGAGTGGCAGGAAAGAAGAGACACTATCCAAACTCGAACAAATGAAAGTCAATCATCATTTCTTCTTTGGGATTCAACATGAAGCCTTTCTGGAGGTACGGCCATCCTCAGCAAATGCAGCTGTCTTTCAGACGTACTTAAAAGGGCTGATTTTACTCTGGGGGATTCAAATGCAAGTCATTTGCTCTTATTACTACAATGGGCAATTTGCTAGGAACTAGAAGCATGGGAGACACTTATAATAAAATCAACTTGACTGAACCTCTACTTGGTGTGCTTCTTTTAGCACTCTGGCTACTTGGCTGTGCAAATTAAAGATTTAAAAAACATGGCACATATAAGAAAAACTTACTTTAAGAGTCTAGAATGGCTATACAGGAACACGTAAAAAACATCCACTTTCCAAAATAAACTGTAACAATTGTACAGGGGAGCTCTTCTCAGAAGCTCCCTACTTTACTTAGCTTTGTACTATGTATTCTGTATAGGCATGTGCAGTAGGATTTTGGTATTTGTTATGCTACATCTGCACCTGTTTCTCCCTTCAAAACAACATGAAAACAGGGGTCCAGAGTAGAAGAATGCCCATGTCCCACCTTCCCAATGCAACACTCAGGAGACACAGCAAGGGGAAGCCTGCTGTCCCAACAGCTGATCCTTCCCCTGACACCCCTCCATCTCTCCCTGACACCCCAAAGCCTGTCAGGCTGAAAATATTCTCAGCCCTGCTTGTTTCACTCTGTTCTTGCAGCTTTCAAATAGCAGACACTGGGTGCTACTGTAAAGAGTATGAAAAAAAACAATAACAGGAAGCAGGATAGAAAAAAAAGAAAAAAAATACTTTTTCTTAGTACTGAAGCTTTTTGAACTGAATTCAGTTTTTTGAACTGAATTAAAACATGTAAATCAGATCTTCACTAAAAGAGCCACCAAAAACTTCTCTCTAAAATAAATACTGTTATAAAAAGGGAAAAGTGCTGTAAGGAACAAATGAATTCAGAATATAATCATAATTATACAATACTTACCCATATCAGTGCTTTTATTGCCACACATTCAGTAACCTAAACTTACAAGAGAGAAAATCTTAAAAAAACCTGTTGGATAGTCAACATATGACCTTCTTCCTCCACAGAAATCACAAAACAATTAATTCATGAATTCAACTAAGTCCATGAGCACAGTAGCAGAACATCTAATTAATTCAAAACTCAGGCATTTCCCTGCTGACGCATCAGCTTTAGGTGGAAGGTGAGGCTGCTTGGAGGGCAGCACAAGTCTGGGATCTGCTGCAGATTGACACCTATAAGTTGTGTGGCTCTAAGAACTTTGGATAGAAACCTTTATTGCACATTAAACATGTTCAGGGTAGCTACACTATAAAGATTACACTTTAAAAGAGAATGAATAAGGGGAAACATCCACGACTGTTGTGGATTCTTTCTGGGATTTTTAATTATGGATGGTAATAAACTTAAATTAGTATCATTTAATTACTAAGCATTATAATAATAGAATCATTTGCATTAGAAAAGACCTTCAAGATCACCCAGTCCAACTGTTAACCCAGCACTGCCAAGTCCACCACTAAGCCACGTCCTCAGGTGTCATATCTACACCTCTCTTAAATAGTTCCAGAGATGGTGACTCTACCACTTCCCTGGGCAGCCTGTTCCAATACCTGACCAGTTTTTCAGTGAAGAAATTTTTCCCGATATTCAATTCAAACCTCTCCTGACACAACTTGAGGTCATTTTCTCTTGTCCCACTGCTTGTTACTTGGGAGAAGAGACTGGCTCCCATCTTGCCACAATCTCCTTTCAGATAGTTCTAGGGAGTGATGAGGTTCCCGCTAAGCCTTGTCTTCTCCAGGATAAACACCCCTAGCTCCCTCAGCTGCTCCTCATCAGACTCGTGCTCCTTCCTCAGCTCTGTTGCCCTTCTCTGGACGTGCTCCAGCTCCTCAAAATCCTTCTTGTGTTCAGTTTTGGGCCCCTCAACACAGCATTCATGGTGTGGCCTCACCAGTGCCAAGTACAGGGGGATGATCACTGCCCCAGTCCTGCAAATTGTGATAGAGACTGTTTGCCAAAGAAGGCTGGATGATACCATCACCAACTCACTGGGTTTAAGAGGAGCCTTGTTCTTTGATGTACAAGAAAAGTGACTGGTCCATTTACAAAATATTCTTTCCTCACAGTGAAGTCAAAATGATACAATAATGTTTATGAGGAACTTCCTTCATAAATGTAATAGAAATTAATAGAAAGGTTTCTATCTTTATCCCAAAAGGCAGGAGAAAAAAACACCAGCATAGTTAATTACAAAAGGAAAAAAAGTACTCCAGGGTAACCATGGATTTGGAATGAATGTTATTTCAGAGCCAAGGAATAGGAATTATCTAACACAGATGGACGTCAACCACTGCACAAGCCTGACACTTTCAAGAAAACTTGTCTGTCAAGAAAAGTCTTGGATAAGCTCTGAAAACTTAAGCAACAAAATCACTTTATTTTCTCAGCAAATGGCACATATTTTCAGAAAGAACAAAAAACCCCAAAAAACTCAAACCCAGCACCCCGCAACCACAAACCTTGAACCAAAAAAGCCACCTGTATTTAACAGGGCATTACTTGTTGACCCCGTAATAGATCAATCAACATTTTATAGAATAATTTTTAAAGTCAGTGATTAGTTCATGAAACTTGGAATAATATTGAAAGGAATAAGATGAATGTGTCTTTACAAACATGCCATGAAAATCTGCTTGTAGATAAGGCCAGGAATTTATGGATAGGGAAGTAACTGAAGAAACTGTCAGTTCTAGAAAATGTTACTAATTGACACAGACTGCTGCTCAGCCAAGGCTGTGTTAAATTCCTGAACTTAGAGAAAAAGAACAAAGACATAATAGAATTATGAATAGGTTTTTTCTTTCTTTTATATAACAAAAGAGGGGTGTGTATTAGAGAGGAGGATAGAGTAGGCTATTTGGGAAGTCTGTACCTTCCAAGTACCTCAGCCAATGGGGAAAGGAAGAGGGTGATGCGGCCGGGAACTTAGGATAAAAAGGGGGCTGCGTCCACCAATCATTTGAGAGAGCCTAGGGGAATGCCCCACGGCCTCTCCCTTGATTTGAATAACGTTACTGGACTCCTCTGTCTCCTTTCTGGACATAAACCTCTGGCATTGTGAATTTTTCTGCACAATATCTTTTCTTTTTATCTTACAAATCATTTGGTCACCTTCTCCTCTCCTACTTTTTACTGCTGACTGCCTACTTAAATTTTGTCAAATTAATGTGAATCCCAATTTGAATTCCAAGAAATTCTTTAATTATGGTTTACAGAAACTCTTTGCTTCAATAAAACTTTAAATTTTTGTGCTACACTAACACTTAAAGTTGCTAATCTCATTGCATCTTCTGTATGGCATAAATTCATTGCAAGTTTGAGAAAAGGTTTCTATTATCTAAAAAATATTCACAAGATAGTTAAAAGACTTAAAGTAATGGCTAATAATGTAGCAATAACTATGAAAAAGACAGTAGAGCACATAACTCAAAGCACAAGATGATGTATTTTTTTAAATTATGAGTTACATTGATGTCTTTCCCATATAGTTCAGAAATACTTTACTGAATTTAAGCTTGGCTTTTAAAGGAATGCTGAGTGTCACTGGATTTATTATGTATAAACTAGGAGAGGCTGGTTCTCAAAACTAACAGCTTGATGTCAGCTTTGTGAATGAACTGTTAAAGACAAGAAAAAGCACATGATGAGTGGCAGTACTCTTAGCTCTAAACCTCGTGATGAGGAACATTTACAGCAAACCACCCAAAGCTCATTTCTCTGCCATTCACAGCCTTAAGCTTGTACCAGCAAATATTAGAGGCACCAGAAAATTTGCTGGAGAGACAACGGGCAATAAGGGTTTGGGGCTTATTACACTGCACATCTTTACAAGGTTTATTTTACACTTTCAGAAAACATAAGCGGAGGAGTTACTAAGTGAATTTCAGCTCATTACGGAATGCTTATCTTGGATTTGTTCAGAGAGGTATTCAAAGTCTTTGCTGAAGCCGGTAAAACGCCTGATGGCCACCTCAGAGGCCAGGCTTTCCCCACTGACCTGAGTAAGGGTGTTTGTTGGGATGAGGCACGAGAGCTGAGCTAAACAGAACAGAGAATGCATTCAGAGCAGCTCAAAGGAAATCTCCAACTCCCAGGCAGCAGGGAAGGGGCAAAGCACAAAGCAGCAGTGAGTGTGGCAGGCCTGCATGGGCTGCCTGCAAGGCACAGTTCTTGCTGCCCAGTCTCCTCTGATCCAGAGGGGCAGCAAGAGCCAGAGTCAGCCCCTGCTCCTCAGTCAGTCCCAACACACTTCTGTGGTTCAGGGGCTTCAGCCTGCTGAACCAGTGCCACCATACACGCAAAACAGGAGCTCAAACAGTAAAGTTGGTAGAAACTCCTGAGCCAATTTCTCCATGTCTGCTGGAGCACGGGCCTCAATTCTTCTCTCTTTTGTCCTTCTTAGCCCAGGCTCCTGGAGCTGGATTCCTAGGCTGTGCTCATTTCTTCCAGCCAATCTTTAGACTCTCAGCAAATAGAGGAAGCAAGATTGAGGCATCAGGCCTGCTAGTGTATGAACGGAACTGGGAGGATTTCCCCAACCTATGGTTTAGCTTGTGTTAAGTATGTGCAGCTTTTATGTCCTATAACCACTTTTCCTCGCCTTTGGATTGCTCCCTCTCACATCCTTGTCTTCTGTAGCAATACTTCACTGCCTTTTGCCTTGACTGAGGCATTACCGCTGCAAAAGCAATTTCATTAATCTAAGAATAATGTTCTGTTTTGTTACATAAGTTAAAGATTAACCTAAGGAATAAAAAACATTTATGTTGTAACTCATCACAGCACAAGTTCTTCTATAAAGTTGTAATATTACTACTGCCTCATTTCAATAGCAAGCTTTGTTTAACCTTGGTGTATGTTTCCTTTTGCTCAAAAACACCCTAACTGTAGTGCTGCATGTAATTTTGCACCCTGTCAATGCCAAAAAAAAAATATATATAACTATGTCACTAATGTAAAATTTTTGTTCCGTTGCTTTATTCTAGTTTCAAAACAGGAGAATAAAGTTTTGGTGAGCAATACTACCAGTCACATAATCCTCCAAAGCCCTAAATCTCTTGCCACTGCTCCTACTCCTATGGTATACTGAGCCTTCTGTGCTCTGGATCAAACCTTCAAACTCTTTACTGTACAGGCATCCAAAAAGTGTGCTTGCCTAAATCCACAAGATGTTATGTTCTCAAAAAGGAGGGAAGAGGTAACAGAGTTCTAGACCCTCCAGAGAGAAGCAGCAGCACCCTCTGAGAGCCAAAGCACTTTGAGCAGGAGGTGCTTTGTAGAATTCTCACATAAGCCCTATTCCTGGAGAGCACTTGGCTGCCTTAACCTTGAAGTAACTTGCATACACTTTCAACTTCACGACATTTTTTTTTCTTTATAAATGCCTCTGTGTCTTAAGGAAAATATTTAGGCATGTAATGCTTTCCTCTGGAGGAAATAACTCTAGGTTAGATAAACAGTTAATGGGATGTTGTGGTTACAAGTACAGTACCAGTCATGTCAGAAAATATGATGTAACTGTTTAGTTATGCTTTCCAGATACTAAAGTATACCAGCATTTAAAAAACAACTTGAAAACATCAATCTACAACATTGCTCTATACCTATTACTTGCTGAATGGAGGGGAGGGGGTGGGGAGGAGAGTGAAAAAAACCCTCTGTATTTTCCCCAAATATCTTGGAACCATTTAAAGCAAGTTTATAAGAGTCATTTCTCTTCTGTACAGATTAAAAACCCTCCAATGCTGTAGCTTTTCAAACCATCTTGCAGACCTATGACCAACTTTCTAAGCTCTCCACCACAATCAGTCACATGGCACATGGACAGGATGCTAAGCACCTTGATTTTGTGTTCTGCAAAACCAGAACGCTTTGTACCTTTACCAAGTGCTTTACCAACTGATTAACTACTTATGGACCAAATCCTAGAAGACATTGAATTGCAGGCTTTATTTTACATATAGCACATACAGATAAACACATACACGTAACTCCGAGCTCAATGTATTCTTAGTCCAGACTGTCATGTGTGCACACATTTGGGACTCAAATATGTAAAAGTGTGCTTTTCCATGGACACATGGTCTTCTCTGAAAACACAGCACTTTTCACAGCAGCTCATCACCAGAGCCAAGGATGGGAAGTGAGCACTGCTACTCCAGCAAAAACTACCAACCAACCCATGAAGTCTGGATGGCCATGAACAGCCACAGCAGGAGAGCAGAAACTCCTTGAGTTAGGAGTGGGCACCCACACTCATTTTGCTCAAACAAGACATGTTGTCTGCATTCATTTTTACCTCTCTCCCTGCAGGGCTGAACAAGCCAGCCCTGCCACAGGACACAACTAACCTCCCATTATCTCACGAACTCTGACAATTAAAGCACACTGTAAATAATTTATGCCATAGATAGTTACTGCCATAAGGAATCAGCTCTTCCTATTGCTTTGGAGTCAACAGCATTTCTACTGAAGTATTCTAAGTAGTTACTACAATCCAGCCTCTCAACTGAATAAATACGAGTTGATTATGTCAATAATGAGAAAGTGCTGTCCTCCTTGGGAAGCCTTTCCCTAAAGAGTTCATGCAAGGTTGAAGGCAAGTTTTGGCTGAGCTCCGGGAGAACACACGGCTAGGAGGAGGCGGGGGACCTGCAGGAAGGTGGCTGCAGCCCAGCCCAGGCACTTGGAGCAGCTAGGGAGCAGCAACCCAAACTCTGGCAGCAGAGACAGGCTGAGCCTCCTTCTGAGTATGGACATCTCCTCATTAACACCCAGCTAGTAGAGCTCCCAGAGGAAATGCCAGCTGTTGACGCCTTAGAGAGAGGCTTGCCACTCATCAGATCCAGGGAAACAGGAGAGTCCTCAGTCAGCCCATCTCAGACCCTGGCTGCTGCTACACACACTTTCCCTCCTCCGGTAACTAACAGGACTCCTCTCTTCCTGCAACAACAGCCAGCATTATCAAGCAGTTATGGTACTGGTTTCTGTGCCTGCAATGCTTGCCAGTAAACAGTAACCTGACAGCTGCTAACAGAGGGAAAATATCTTACAAAGAAAAAAAAAAATCGGGTAAAAACCTGACTATTTTATGGCACCAGATAAGGAGCTCCAGCTACTAGGGAGTATGACATCAGTTCAAAATCTGGAACTGCCTCAGACATCCTCCTTTGTAACTGTACACAAGTCACTTATGTCCATGCCACAAGTCTCACCTATGGCACAGACGCTCACATTTCCTCATCTCACAATGGTTTATGCAGTCCCAAGGCACAACTGATGTTTTCCAGTCCCATCTTCTGTCAGCCAGGCCCCGATGATGCTTGAATTCTCCCGTGCCAGCACATTCCTGAGCAAGTCATTCAACCTCTGAGTCTTTGTTTACCTCCCAACAATACCCTGCACTGACTGATTTGATAAGGAAGTAGCAGCAGCCATATCACTCACTGTGTGAGTGGGATTCCTCTGCAAAATGGGGCAGGGAAACCACCTATCATGCAAAGGCAAAAAGGGGTAGGTCACTCTACTTTGGATAATGCCATTTTATCACAACTTAGAGCTGACACTACAAAATTCATAAACACGTTACTTTCACTTTACAAATTTACTGCCCAATGACTAAAGCATCTTGGAACTGAAGCAATGCTATCCCTTTTAGTCCTGCTGTTTTAATGTTATATAAAAATTGTCCTATTACTGACAAAATGAAGTACAAATGAACTGCTCAGTGTGAGCCACACTTTAAACGTGCAGGCAGAGATCATTATAAAGCAAATATAAGTTTATTTTCATTTCCTGAGTTTTACATGCATTCCAACAGAAACATTTAACAGTGAGGCATCTGCAAAGATACAAAGTGAAAAGCTGAACAAATGCACATTTTTTTGCTAAATAAAAAAATCCAGTATCTACTGAGGAGCGGGAGCTGCCAATAAATAAGTAGTGATTTTCACTACAAAGCGAATTAAGAATGGAGAAATCCTTCCTTGAAATAGGCTTTTTCTAAGAGCACTACCAACATCCATGTTCCAAAGTGATGGAAGAGAGGGAGTTAACTGCCGAACAAAGAGTATATTCACTTAACATGCTAGTGAGTGAACGGTAGAAAATCAGGAGCCAAGCCAGCAACACGAAAACAAAGCAAAAACAGAGACTTGCGTTCAGCTCAGTTACCTGACAGTGAGTACATTATCACTGTTCACCTTACTGACACATTTTGCCCCCTTGTTTGGGAAAAATTCCTCACTTTAACAAACATGTTTTGATTCCTCATTGTTAGAAAATTATTACTTGTTTCTTTGTTTTGAAGTTACAGAATTCACATTCCTCTAGGAAAATGACACCAGCTAAGAAAGCAGCAGGTCAGTTTTAAACAATAGCAGATTTAAAAAAAAAAAGTAGGAAAGTTCATGTTCCTTAGTGATCTGAACGTCCTGTTCTTGCTGCCTGGTATTAATCACCAGCACACGTCACTTCCTTGTTGTCCACCCGCTGCTGCAACGTGGGCACTGTTTCTGCACCCTGCTGCCAGGAGAGGTGGGACAAACCAGGAGCAGATAGGATTTGGGGGATTATTTCATCCTGCTCTTATATGTAACCATGCAGTACCCAACGCTGGCTGGTCTCTGGGACCCAGACTCGCAGTACTGACACAGCCCTCACAAGCCCTTGAACAAACATCTTTCTCCAGTCAAACCAATGTAGTGCAAAAACACCACACACATACACCATAAATACAAGGCAGTAACTCTACAAAATGCGATTTTATAAGAGAAATGTCACACAAAACACCCCCATTTCGTGGGATGGCTGACATGTGCAAGCCTCCAGTATTCAGCATCAGCGCTGGCCTTCAAATCCAGTGAAAATCCATACAATTCCTCACTAGTATAGCTTGGCTTTATAATCATGAGGATATGAAATTGCTTTTATACAATGACCATTTTTCTGCAAACCTGCGGTAAACAAAGCCTTAAAATCTTTATTACTTCACTGCAGTAAACTGAGAAAAATGCTATTAAAAGCAAGAGATACAGAACTCAAGGTCTGCCAGGAAGGTGGCTGGTTAAACAGATACTCATATGAATGAGAAAAGGCAAAGTCTTAGGAAACAGTTGCAACTGCATCATATTCCCTTCAGAGAGCATCATCCAAACTTTATCAAAGTCAGATAAATGCACATTTCAATGGTAAAAAAAATATAATAATAAACAAGCACTGTGCTGCTTCTCCCTGTGCAGATAAAACAGCTGTGGGCATAGACCACACAATGTGTTCTCCTGGAAAACTTTGTTTTGCCTGTTCCTATACATGGCACACCTAGTTGCCTTCCTAGTACCCTCCTGTCCCTCTCTGGAACCTAATGAGAGGATTTCCAAGTGTCTGTCAACACACAGTCCTTTTGGATAACTGCAATCATCCTTCCTATTTTCAACCGTGCCTAAAAGGAAATAACCCACGGCTATCTCTCAGACATCACAGAGAACCTCCTCCATCTTCTAAAAGCGTCTTCTTGTTGCTCCCTTTTATTATGTTTTCCCCATCTGTATTAAGTTTTCTACTCTAGAAACATGCACTGTTTCAAGACCTACCTATAACTAAACGTGGAAAGAAAAATACCTAGAAACATCATGATTCAACAAGATGCAAACCCTTAGTTCCACAGAGCCTCTATCAGATGTAAACAACATCTACCACACCTAAATAAAAAACAAACATTTCAGCTGCATGTTTCCCCACCATGTCCACTGTGGCAACTCAGGATGATGCTTTCCTGGGCAAAGCCTGGGAAAGTAGAGGAAGCCTGCAGCACACTCCACGAGTCACACAGTCCAGCTGCAAACTTCTGATTTTGGGATACACACCACCTTATCACGATACTGCTTGATGGGTCATCATTAAATCACCTTCCTTGCCTAAACAAAGCACGGAGCATCACCAGTCTTCTACAGCCAAAGAGAATCTGCTTCTGCTGATTTCATCACCCATGAAATAAGAACTAATCTTTCATGTGATACAGTTTGAGGCTGAAGATGCATGCCATGCTTAGCTGTAAGGATAAAAATACATAATTAAATGTAATCACAAGTCCCAAGGAAAAAAAAAAAAAAGTGCCTCTTTGGATGCTTCAACAGCTTCATCTTATTTCCTAGAAAACACCATACTATGAATACTAAACAAGGACCTATCTAGCTATTAATTTTTTTTTCATTATATATCCACCGAGCCAGTCAATGCAATTTACATTTTTTTATCACTAAAAAATAAAAAAATAAGAAGACGAAAAAAAGGAGGGGGACTAAACAGTATTTATTATACTGGGAAGAAATGTCATATGCTCTACAATATTTGGAAGCCACTACTTCAATTCTTGATACAGTAAACATGAAAAGGGGACATTGGCCTAGTCCTGTTCTCTTCAGTTCTAAAATCCCCACACTTCTGCAACTGCTGCTTAGTGGACATCCTTCCCCCACCCCTGCGGTGGCATTCCTGCCTGATGTGGTCATCCAGCAATAGAGTGACAAGCCACCATTGTCAACTGACAGTGCAGCCAGTGCCAAAATCAAGCACATATATCCCCTCACAACATTTTCTATAGGGGACATATACTGTAGCACAAATTTAGAACGATACCTTCTGGAAGCAACATGGAATGATATGCAGAAGACAGTTTCTAGGAGGACCTGACAGGCAGGTTAACACAGATCCACTGGGCAGTTTCAGAGATGGAGAACTGCACTTACCAATACAGCACACTTAAATCACACTGATAGGCTTTTATTATAACAATTATAAATGGAGTCTTCATTGTCCATGCAGACATTATACTGCTGTGTCTGGGTTCGTGCCAAAACTGGAGCAGTAAAACTAATGAACTGTCAAGGCAAAACTTTCCAAGGGAAGTTTAAAGTCCCTGCACTTGGCACTGTAAGACTTTTTTTTTTTAACCTTCTCACTTAGTGTACACTGAAATTCTGAACTTTTGTAGTACTCCCTTTTTTTTGTTCCCTCCCAACCAACCTCACCCTTTCCAAATCATGTTCCTCAGGAGCATGGCAGCAGAGGATATTCATACTGCTTAGGTATGGACAAAAAACTAATTATTTGAATTCAGAGCTAAATAACAATCAACAGAAAGATACAGCAGTCTCCACAAAGAGAGTCAGAGAAAGACCTTAACCTGGATTCTCTTAATCACTGTCTGGAGAAGCCCTTGTATCTATACACTGATAATAGAACGAGCCTCGCTGACCAAAATTGAGTGGCTTCACTTACCCACGCTGCTCTAGCCTTCTATCACAAATACATTCATTTTCTTACCCGGTTTTTAATTATCCCAGTCATATGAACATTGTCAGAAATATGTACAATTTTCTAAAATATCTCAGAAGTCGAAGAAACAATAAACAAATAACTGGCAATAAAAAGTGTTGGTTTGCAAGATTTTATTCCACTGTGTTGGCTACAAAATCACCACTACAAACAACCTTTCATGCTACTTCCATACAATGCTCCACAGCAAATATAATTCAGAAGATTCTGTTTCCCTACAGAATCTTTCATTTTGTTGATCCTCATAAAGAATGCAAATTAATGGAATTTCTTCTCTAATTTTCCATCAGTTACCAGTTATCAAGCAGGTTTTCAGAGGTGTTCTTTGAAGGTATGCTTATCAATGCAGCCATGAAATAACGTGGATTTGCAAAAGGTCTAGACAGGTTATGGGTTAAGCCGCAGAATGCCCTTTAACAGAAAATTCTACCCTTACATTCAAAAAAAAATTAAAGCAGCAAGAAACGTGACACTGCTATCAAAATTCTATCCACACATGTTGCCCCATCTAGTTAATATTGTTGCTTAATTAGCAGCCCTCTGTTTTCTACAGGAAACGCTTTAACAGAAAAAGTGATCCTCTCTGCTCCACTAGAGTACACAGTAAATTTAATGTGTTTATCTCTCAAAAATAATATGTCAATAAATTAGAAAAAGCAGGACTTAGCCAGCATTCAGAAAGGTGAAGTGACAAACAAGAAAACACTTTAAGGTCTTCCTGTGGGGTGAATGTTGATAAATTAATGGAATACAGGACACTAAACCATTTGTCCATCATTCATTCCTAAATAGGTCTTTTCGAGGACACAGATGCACTCTCTTCCTAACAGTTTTCTTCCTTTGTGATATTCCAGATTTAAAACAAAATGGGAGACATGTACTACGTTTCTAACTCAGGTTTAAAAACAGCACCTTTGTATACAGCTTTAAAAGATGAAATTTTCCATCACAGAAAACAGGATGTGGCCAGTAATGTTAGTGGAATCGGACACTAGAAAAGACATGAGGCCTACCACCACTGCATACATGCTCTCTTACTTGGTTGGTTTGGGTTTTTTTTAAACTTAGTATTGTGTAAAAGCCTCAATCCATGTTCTCATTTCCACTCCTATGCCAATAAATCCCAACTTGATCAGGCCACGTTAGGTCTAGCTGTAACAGAGCTGCTGGACACTCAATGTTTCTGGTGGAATTTTTAGCGACCCCCTGTTGTTGTCCCAGTTTGCCGTGATGAGCAACACTTCTGTTTCCCCGACGCCTGCCAGATTGGCCTCTTGCCCCAACATTAATCTGCAGTCCTGGTGTGTGACAGCACAAGGCAGGCTTAGCTGAGCTCCCTCCAGTTCTGCTTTTGTGCTGCAACTCACCGGGCAGCGCTTTCCCCGGGGACCTGGCAGCATCCTGGTGCTCTGCGGCTCCAGCAGGTCCCTTCAGAGAGCACCACTGCAGAGCAGGGGCAGAAGACAGAAGCCACGCAGCAGAAGCCAAGGACAGAAGGAGCAAGTTTCCTGGTTTCATTTTTACCTTCCACATCATCCACAGAATCAAAGCGGTTAAAATAAAAGCCACTGTGTCTCTTGTCCTGCCATCAGGAATCATTCCTATGGAGTTAATTATCTCAGGCATGGTTATATTCAGAGGATGAAAGTCTGCCATTATTTCAGTTTGGAACTGGCCACCATTTCTACTAAACTGCACCAAGCACAACTTGCAGCTTGCACCTCTTCAAAACGATGCAAGACAGACAAGAAATACTGAGAAAGATGACAAATGCTTTTTTCTCACAGTTAAAATGGCATCTAAAGATCAAATCGCCCTAGGAGGCTTCAAGAGAAGGAATGTACAGGCCATTCCAAATCTACTCTCGGAAAGTCATTCTCCAAAACAAAGGAAGGTAAACAAGCAACAGCTTCTCCACTGGACTGCAGTCCTGTTAGGGCAGAGGCCAGGAAAAAGTAGCCAAGAATACTGCATGCAAATCGCTGCATGCTCTTTTTTCTGCAAGAGTTTAGAGGGCTCAGGGGTTTTTGAAGGATTTTGGGGTTTTTCAGTATCTGGTAATTCTAACCCAAATCCTCTGGAAAGCGGGATGAGGTACTGGAATATCATTTGCTGAGATGACGTATTTGAGACATAAGTAAAATTGCTGAGGAAGAAAATGACATCTGCCACTCGGGTGCAAAGGAAAAGCGAACAAAAAGTCTTAGCAGCCTATTAATAAAGCGTTCATTTTTTTTTTCTCTGTGACTGGGACATATACACAAGAAAACTTTCGCAAAGCTGCTCATTAGCACTTCCATAGGAACAGACACCTATTTGAAGAGATAATCAGTATCTACATAAATGGCCTCTGTATGCAGCACCCTGCTAGATCGTGTTCAGCCACAGAAAGAAGTATCTTTGCTGAGATGCCTCTCGCACCCTGTATGCAGAACCCTGGACCAACATGCTCTCTCCATTTCTTCCCCATCACACTGATCAGCCTAAGCACCCTTGGCAACATGCACATTCATAACAGCCTGGCTCACTTGGCTTAGCAGAGACAATGAGTCACACAGGTCACCCAGACACGCTGATCATCTGAAACAGCCACAGCTGCCCCGTTCACCAGAAGACTATGACATTGTGGTTGTTAGTGTCATTGCCACCCACCTTAGGCAATAACAAAGGTCAAAGAACACTTATTGAAGTTGGTGACATCAGCCAGAAAAGTTCATACAAGGGAAAAATGCTTTGGATTCCAGACATTTTGAGTTTTTCCGAGAGTAGTTTTGGCCATTTTAATAGCTAGTCATTAAAATTGTCTCTTTTTTATGTCACAAGACGAACATATCACCATAAGCAGTTCACATTTCATTGTTATCTCCACTCAAGCAGCACCTACAAACGATTTTAGAAGTGACAGTCCACTGTCCTGCTTGAATACAGACACTGCCTCATCTGCACCCCAAAAAAACTTTCAACATTTAAGACCAGACATGACAGTGCAGCAAACAACAGTAGGAAAGTAGGGAGGGAAGACAGAAATAAATCGACATGTTTACAGAGAACAACTGCATCAAGAGGCTAGAAAAATAATTAAGAGTTCTTGGGGGAAGGGAGAAAGGCTAGGAGCCCCATGAAACAAGGCATTCAGTGGCTATATCATATTTATCATGGATTATTACACTTCCCAGGATATTGTGTTTAAGCAAACTTTCTGTGAATACAAAAGAGAATCCCATGGCTAATATAATAAAGTAGACTCACAGCTGGACTTTCAAAAACTGCCAAGATAATATTAAATCAGAGCAATGAAAGTCACCAGTTCAGAGGCTGCTTTTTGAGAGGCATGTCACCAGCACTGTAATAAGAAATTCCTGTGTGAGGAGAGGAAGACAAGCTTATATTATTTCCTGAACTGTCTTCACTGCTCCTGTGATACATTCCCCTGTTGCTATCTAGTTCAGCTGGGCTTTGGTAATGGATTAGACAACATTTTATTCTGCACATCTTTGATTTAAGAGCATTTGCCTCTGGTCTTTTAAATTACTTGGTTTAATTTAAAGTAATTCTGATCTTTGGTCTTTGGAAGAACTGTTCTCAGAAACAGAATTGTTCTCAGAAAGGGAAAATTTCTGGTATCATGGTTAGAGCAAAGGCATTGGGAGACAGCTGATGAGAGGCATTTATCTCAAAGGGAAAAGCACACCTCCTTCCTCCAGCACTTGGTGGGACTCCAGCCATGCCTGGGCCACAGAAGAGGCACCTACACTGGCCACAGGAAGGGGACTGGTAAAACACTTGCTGCACTTTTTTAGTGGTAAAACACTTGCTGCATTTCCCAAATTTACTGCGGCAGGATGCTATCAAAGGTCTCCATTCAGAATGGTCAAGGAGAGCCTTGCAACTCAAGAGACCTGTAATTTAAGTAACCTGCTCTTGACCAAATCCACAGTTGTTCAGGGTTGCTCTACAACATCTCTGAACATTTCTCCCAACAGCTTATTTTCCTGAGAGAGGAACAGCCGCACTGGACACTTTAAAGAGCACAAGGAGGTAGAAAAGGTGTCCAGCAGATGCCACAAAACATCTGCTAAATGCACTGCCACAGCTCACAGCAGGCAACCCCATAAACCATTACAGGCTTCAGGAGATGACCAGAAGCTACAATTACAGCATGCCACAGCAGCACAGATGGAGAGATCAACAGCATGACCAAGTACCACACACTTGTAGAAACCCATCACAGTAAGAACACCCTGCATGCCAGTGGGATACACCATTCAGGAAAAAGGATGGTTATTACCCAAGGCAGCACCAAGCCACTCTTCCATTCCACAAATGTGAAAGCAAAGTGCAAAGGAGCAAGGTGAAAAATGATTTTGTGCAATGTGAGCCACCTAAAAGACTTAGGCATTTAGCCTAAGCTGAAGCCTAGGTGACCCCTTTGGTCCTTCTCTAGTCACAGAGGGGGTTCACCCCACCTGTTCCAGAGTTGTTCTTCAATTACTTAACTAGCTAAAATAACAAACGCTTTACTTTTAGCCACCTAAACGAGCAGCAGATTCTGTCTTGCCCAGGAGACTAGGAATGAACTGAGCTGTGGTCTCTTATTTAAGATGGAGATGTAAAGTTAAAACACCTGGGTCCAGAGCTCGCTCCTCAGCTGGTATCACATCTCAGCAGGTTGGCAGCATGTGTGACAGGCTGACCACCACACAAGAGCAGTTGGGTTACCCAGGACTCATCACAGCTTAAGAGCAGGCATGCAGTCCATCACCAGCTGTAACAAATATGTCAGATATTTGAACTCCAGCAATTCAGGCCATTGTTTGTGTAACCCCAGCTAACATTTTTAACCTCTTTAGCTATGCCTGCTTCGATATAGCGGGTACTTCTAAAAGGTAAAGGATTTTTAAAGCATCACATCCAGGAGACAGCTGTTCAAGACCCCTATAACAAAAGGAAGAAGAAAAACACAGGACCACCTTTAAAACCACAATTATAATTGGAATTTTAGCCAATACCAAGCTGTCACTGAAACTGCTGATGTGATACAATTACCCAGGCAACAGCCCTCCTTCCCTTTCCATCCCAAATAAAATTTACATCAGACCAAACTACTCCTGCTTAAATCTAACATAATCAATGCAGAAATCTGAGTTTAGCATAAAGATAAACCTCAGCACAGCTACTCTTATGGCTAACCACTGATGTCTATGAGTTGAAACAACTCCACAGCTGTGGATGAGCTCAAGATTTACATATCTGTATCCTTTCAAACACTCTTTGAAAGTACACACTTCCCAAGTTGCTAGTGTCACTCATTTTAACCACAATAATCCTAACCACTATCACTGCACATGTTCTGCAGAATTTTGCCATATTGCAATTATTCCTTGGAGAGGGAAAAGGAAAAAAAAAGCCCCAGATGAGTTCCTGGCCTATTCAGATTACTTCTCCCTTTGCCGGGGCCTGATCCTCACAAGCACAGCAGGACTTCCCCCACACAGACTCACATTTCTATTCCCTTCAGCAGGCAAGGCAGGCACACAGATCTTGTTGAGACAGGGGTCTACAGAGTGATGCTGGGCAATTGTTTTCCTTGGCTCTGCAGCCTCTGATCTCCTAGTTTAAAAACCTTCCACTCCCTATAACCTCATTTTTAATTGCAAATTGCACAACGGTTTATTTGTGCATTCTTCATACACATAGAAAAGCCTCTGCCAAAACAAGTACTCCTAAAAAAAGCAGCTGGGTTAACTGAGGCAGACTGCAAGATCTTTGAGAAATGAGGCTCATTAAGTACTTAACACTAGTACAGTGTAAGCCCTTCATTCAAAACTCAGAGCACAGATTTCCATTACTGACTGAAATAAAAGATCCAAGAGACAGGAAAGGGGAGGGACGAAATGCATTTGAGCGTTTCCATCTGCTTTTTCCTTCTTGGCACCGTGAAGCCCGCTAGCTGTAGCTCACAAGCTATTACACCACACTTTGATTTGATACCTGGCTTCTGTCTGCACTAACAGGTATAACTGCCCTGCAGCAGCCCGGGTCTGCTCAGCTTACTCACCGGCTGCCACTCCGCTCATCACAGCAGCTCACTTAGGAGAACACAGCAGACCATGCTAATGGGCAGTTGATCTCTACCTGGAAAGCCTTTTCCCCTCCTCTTCTCCAGTGAAACATGAAAACCCACCACAAAGAGCTTGATGTGTCGCCTATGGCCAGCATAATAAATGATAAAGGAAATTCCAGGGTAGAGAAAAGGTTTAAAGTTATTGCTATGTTATTCCTTCAAAATATCCATAGGTTGTTGCTGCTCTCTCTATTAAGGGTGTAGCATTACAAAGAAATCAGCTGTAGTGTTTTCTTTTTTTAAACACTAGTAAGAGAAAAGCTGCAAAAGCCAAGTGTGCCAAAAATATTAGGTTGCTCCTTAGCAATCATACAACTATCCACATTTCCACAGAATGCTTTATCAAAGGAAAGATGTTTTAACAAAGGGAACATAAACCTGAGTGTAATGCCTTGCTTGAAGGGACAGAGCACTCAGAAAATAAAAAGCAGAAAGGGAATAGTTCTTCAGAGAAGGAAACGTAACAACTGTGGTATCAAGTTTTCAAGGGATCAGTGGACTTCTCTACAAAGGAAAACAAACCGAGTGAAGTGTTTCCTTCACTGAAAAAATAAAACTATCACAGAGCCCAGGGAATTTGGTTTAACTCACTTAGCTTAGCAGTAAAATTCTGACAGTATATGACTTCTCAAAGTTGCTAGAAAACTTTTCAAATACATTTTAAACACTAATGACTTTCTAAATGGAAACTAGTTAACTTCTGGAGAAAGGATTATACCACATATTCCTCTGTATAAGGGAAGACTTTCCAGAGTGAGTCAAAATTTGATCCCATCTTACATCTGGCAAGTCCTAACTAGACAATCTTTTCTTACAAGATCAAGAAGAATCAAGGTCAGTCAGTTTATTCAGTACACACACAGACAACTGAGAAGTGCAAAGAAATTAATCACTTGAAGACCACTCAGCATGGTCTTTCATTGTTGTCATTTGACGTGGACATTCAGCATTCTCACTGCACAGCAAAGGCCATCCTGGCCCTGTAAATAGTGTCTTTTCTTTCTACTGAACTACCTCTGAGAGAGGTAGTCTCTATTCTAGACCTCATGCATTACAGGAATCAATCCCAAAATCAAACTGGGCCTAAAAAGTTTAAAAGCCTTCAGTTTCTCTAGCAATTTATATAGCTCATATCCACTATTTAACTATCAAAGAGCAATAGTTCTTCTTTAAAAGCTGCAGCATTGTTTTCAAGCTAGTTTCTTAGCAAAGATATCTATTTTTCAGCCTCATCAATCAAAACTAGATAAATACTCAGGGATGGTTCCCAAGTCCTAGCACACCTTCCTAAAGTCTGCCTCAGATCTGTACACAACTCCACCAAAGCAGATACTAATGTCACCAGTCAATACCTTCAAGATTTTTAGTTGCAAGGATCTGACCCAGCCCTCACCAGACCCACATTTTCCTAAGCAGCATCCTTTCACATTAACAAGAACAGCTGCACTTATGAGTTTTCAAGGTCATGTGAAAAATTAGCAAACCTGTAATACTGTAAATATTTTCTCATGCTCTTGCATACTGTATATTTATTAAATCTGTTAAATACTTTTTCTGCCTCACGATATGTTTTTCCCTATTTACAATAAATCTGCCTGCATAGGGTTTTCCTTCAGAGAAGAGCTTTACATCTCAGTTACAGGTGGTATTATCTAAAGTGAGACTCTGAGACAATTCCCTTCTGGTAGGTTTTCCCTTTGATAATATATTGCAATAGACTTAGTTTGCTATAATGTGCAAGCAAAAAATATCTATCTCATAAAAAATAAGCATTTTGAAAGCAGAAGGGTAGCCTGTATTAGTGTAAGAGAGAAATTTTTAACTACAGATTGTTATTTCTTTGTCTAAGTCAGTGGCTATGTCTGCCTCAATACTCCCAGAATACCATAGCTTATTAGTGTTCAAGGACACTAACTTGCCCTGCAAAGAAAACACTTGTCCAGGAGAGCTTGTCACATGAAATTCACTGGGAAAACACAAACTGGAAAGCACCAAAACTACACCACGATAACTTAGATAATCAGAAGACAGAGAAGATGTTGGAAGAAAACTAATTTTTTAAAAAAGATTTGGTTTGTTAAGCCCAACTCAAACTGCATTTTTGCATGATGTGTGTTTTCCCAGCTGCAAAGGGGAGCCTTTCCAAAAGGGCCTGCCTTCTTATGAAAACAGACAGCTGCTGAAAACTGACATTTATGAGTCTAGGATTCAAGACCTTCTTCTCCTGTCATTAAACCATTCCCCTCACTCCATGCAAATAATCACCTTTTTAATTTGGTGGGGAAAAATAAACAACATTGATTTGATTTGTCTTGGTCTGGGGACATGGGGGGAAGACCCAAAGTACGCACTCAGCATGAATGGGTGTAAGATGATTTATGTGATGGCTGTAATAGGTGACAGCTCCACTCAATTACTGGGTGCTGCTGCCTAGAGGTTTTTATACATCTGCACCTCAGTATTTAATGCTATTAAATGATCATACTTAACATTCACTCAGTTATCAATATACTGCTTCAAGCTGCTGTTCAGATTTTTACTACAAGTAAATCTAAAGAAATGAGCGTGACAGCAGACACAACTGTCAATATGACCTGAGGTAACAGATTTTCCTTCTGGCTTTCTGTCACTAGAAGCTGTCAGATCCCAACTTTCTAACTCTTTACCAATAAACATAACAGCTAAAATGCAGTGCAATTCAGAGTTAATTCCATCCTTGTGTACTCTGATATGTTATCTTGTCAGATACTAGAAGCACCAAAAAGAAAAAAAAAAAGGGGGGGGTATTTTCAAGTTTATATTTGCTCACAATCATTCTCAAAAAAATGACAAAAGGCAGAAAGAACAAAAGCAGTGGATACCTCAGTAAAGCACTGTTTTTAGAGGGCAAAGCTAAGCCAACAACCACACACTGTTCTCAGCAAGCACCAGTAGCCATAGGTTAGTGTTCTCACATAAGCGCTCCTTCCAAGAACGTCTGAGAAACAAAGTTTACTGAAACAGCACCCACAGAAATGATAGTGGGGCTTTGCCCCTACGAGTATTCACAGAAGACGAACATCAGTATTCACAACACGAATGCTTCCAGCATCTGCAAGTTTGGATGTGGAAAAAACATTCAAACAAATACCCACTAAGGCAGATTGAAGCCTCTCAACAGCAAGAACTGAAAGAGCTCTGTACATCTGCCTGAGATTTTCAAGGAATGGTGTTAAATCCACCTAAAAACAAACACCATGGCATTTTTGTAAACACATGACCAGACGGAGGAGGTAAGGATACAAATTTATCCAATTACTCATTCATTGCAGATGACACACTTGGTTCCAATTAGTGCTCCCATAACTTCCACACTTTTTGTGGCTCTAAAAAGAAAGGAAAGCTTGACCCTATGCCTTGGGAACTTAAGCATTTCAGCAGACCCAGTGTTACTGAAAAGAAGAGCTTTCATCTGATAATCACACCTTCGGCACTGAACCGGCACTCCTTAGCAGAAGGGGGTAGTGACACATCTGGAGCTAAACCAAACCAGTACTGACTCCAGCTCTACCAAGGGCCAGGACCATCAGCAGCGCACTCATCCTGGAATCCAGGATATCCATCTCCCCTGAGGAGATGCTACAACCCAGAGGGAACTGCCCTGCCATTTCAACACTGAGTGGGAGACCAAGAGCCAACCAGTCAGGAGGAACTAGTTTCTGGTAGCCAGCATTTTGAGGAGCCTTGCACACCACCTGCCGTGCTTGTGGCTACCTCACAGCTATTTCAGCATCTGTAGGGCTTGGAGCAGATGGACAACTGCCCCTTGGCCAAGTAGTAGTGAAGCTGTGGAACTGCTAAGACGATAACAGTCGAAACTAGATAAAACCCACAAGTCTGAAGTGTGGGAAGGTTCAATTTCTTGGACTTCTTTACTAATAATGGTCATAAAAAACACTCAGCATGTAGACTGAGTTCCCCAAAGCCACTCCAGCTCCATCGCTTTCTTCTCAGCTTCTGTTCATCCAATGAGATAAACACTCATTGACCTGTGCTCTGAGAAAAAAACTTGTGCCTTTCCTTACAGGTCTTCTGCTGCATGGAGGAGGACAGGGTTCACAGCTGCAGTCTGTCAAGTACAGAGAGCAAAAACAAGGCTCACTCAGCAGTCTGAGTTATTTCTCTGGCCTTGATCTCACTCTCCCTGGCCTTGCTTTCAAATATTCTTCAGACAGTCTCCCATCTGCTTCTTTGTACTTTTCTAGGGGAAGAGTCAGCTCTTCCACTGCTGGTTAACTTGGATAGCCAAACTGCTGTCCCAGGTCACTGCTGGTGACACGCATCCAAATGCATGAGAAATCCTAAGGCTACCTCTCTTGACTGAAGAGACGAACCAGACAAAAAACAAATCTTACAGTCCAAAACTGATTATTTTCAAAGCAAACAAATAAATACACACAGGTGAAAACTGAGCTAAAAATCTGCCTTGGCTATATTTTCTGAGAAGAATCAGGACCAAAAGGCCCATATTTGGAAAGATATCTTCTTATCAAACCAAGATCAAGAGGTTAACTCTGTTGTTCTCCCTTTGGAGGAAAACCTGGTGTCCTGGATTAGTATCAGGTATATCTATAGCTCCCAAATACTGGAATGCTCATCTAAGAAAGGATAAATGAAATAAAACATAAGAAAAACAAGTCAGAACATGCATAATAAGAATTGAAAGACAAAACAGTGCTTACACAAGATACAGCTTAGGAAGGAAACCCAAAGCCCTGATCTGTCTGTTGTTCTCAAATAATCAAAAAACTTAAACCAAAAAACTTACTGCATGTCTACACTCAGTTAATTTAAAAATAAAACTTCAGAAATCTAGAACTCTTGTGGCCCCTGTTAGAAAAGCATACCTTTCAGTTTATGCTCTGTGTGTGTTCTTAATGGAGGCTGCATATCAGCTACATCAATACAGAAGAATGTAACAACACACAAACTACACAGTATGAACATTAATTTTCATGTAGACCTAATACATTATCAGACCTCTAGAAACATTTTTCCAACAAATGAGACATTCTTGTTTCTGTTCCCAGTAGGAATCTGGAAAAATCTAGCATTTATCTTTTCATGACTACACGGCTTAAAGAACAGGCCAGGGAGTATCTACCAGTCTGTTAAGGAGTCTGGTCTGAAGAGCACTTCAGCAGAAAGTAAGAACACATATATTTGCGTTTAAAAAAAAAAAAAGATAACCCTTCTAGACTCTCAGCAGAGGTTCTTGGGTTCAGACACAGTGAAAGGGATTTTATAGCACTTGTCAAGCAGAAAGCATGCGTTTAATAATGAATAACCGAAGAAGATAAAGCTACAAGAACTCAGCAGCACAGAAGGTGAACCAGGCTATGGTATTTCACAGCAAGTGTCAACAGAGGACCGTGCTCAGGCTGAAACAAATGGGCCTTGCAGAATCTGCAGATGCACTCCCTGTCTGGGGAAAAACACATTTAGCAACCGAACACCATCTTAATGCAGGAGGCAGCATGCTGGGCTCAGAAGATTTGATTTTATTGCATCTTGTTTCAAATACTCTACTAACCTTAAAATAAGAGTATAACATTACAATCTTTGAAATTTCTATAATATATGTGTGATATATTAGGCAATATATTTAAAAAGTGTCTCTTTATATCACAAAACCATCTAAAGCATCAACCTGTGCAATATTATAGGCATTGGTATACATTCTTGGGAGGGGTGATTACTATGCACACATACAAGCTCAACATTCATTTTACGCATGAACTCTACCTACAGGAACGGAAAAACATCGATATTTCCATTACAGATGCTTGAAAGCAACCTTATCACTCAGTGGCACAGCGATAACTGCAAACCACTATGAATCTTTACCTCCATGTAATGCTAAAATCAGCTCAGGACAGATTTTCCATTACAGGGGAATTAAAAAAAGAATTAGAAAAAGGAGTATTTTTCTTACAGTAGCATCAGCTAAATATTACAGCCAGAGGCTACTGTAACCCAGATACTAAATTTCCTCATGTCAATGCATCCAAAATGCCCCAAGGATTAACCTAATGCCTTGTCCAACTGGCCTGGCTCCATCACACACCAACAGATCCACTAACCCTCAGGCTGTGCAAGAAACACTGGACAGGGCAATCCAATCCACTCTTCACCTTGCAAGTGTGTGGGGTCCAAAAGCCACCTCAGAGTGCTCTTACACCGCAAGAGATTACAGCAAAGAAACCAAAATCAGATTTTGGTCACATCTTAAGTAGATACAGTTCAACATAAGGGAACAGATGGATTATTCGGAAAGCCAAAAATATAACAGATTGGTGTTTAATGGATTTTCACCACTGAAGTTTAAATGACGTGTCAAGACCGATTCCACCTGACCATGTATTTTTGTTTTTTCTCTTAAGACAATGCCATCAGATTATCCAAAGGTCAATTATGAAAACTTCTCTGCTCCCCAAGGGAGGGTCATCCAATATCCATGAATGTAAAGTCAATTACCCGACTTACTCAGTGTCCTTCAAGATACTAAGTGGCAAGAACCACACTGTCATAAACAACTCAGCTTTGCAGAAATGCATCTGGACCCTATATGTTTCAGGATTTTTTCAGCCTACTTTATTATATCAGATATTAAACCAGAGAACTGAACTCAAAGGCTAATGTACAGCTTGAAACAGTTTTGGGGGAGAGAGGAGCAATGTCTGTGCACTGTAGCAAGTCTCTCATGTATTTTAAAACACTTCTGCAATCCTCTGTCCATTTGCTAAACTTCCCACAAGGGTATTCCTACAGAAATAAAGCCTATTCAAGCTGTGAAACCACAACTTTTCTTTCAAAGGTAACTACAATGGCATAAGCAAATAAATAAACATATGAAAATAACATCTTTTCCCAAAGGTTCTCAAATTACTTTACTAATAACTAATGCCCAGTGAGATTGGTGCAGTATTTTTGCTGGGTCCATGGAAAGTACACTTGAAGAGAATACAAAAATACAATAACAACTAAGGAAGCTTGCTTAATTCCTGCCAGGCTTCTGACAGAGTCTCATGTCCCAGCCAGCTCTCCCTCTTTATGCTCCAGCAAAAGCTGCTATTACCACCTCAAAAACAGTGATGCAGGGAGGTGGACAAAGTTATTCCTCTTCTTTTTGGTAGTTCTGTCACACTATATATTCCCTTTTGCAGAAGCTCAGGTTTTGCAGAAGTACTATCAAGAAAGAAAAAAAAAAAAAAAAAGGAAGGTGACTGGCATAGGAAAACATTTCTGAGGCTGGCCCTTCACAGAACATGTATGGTAAAAAGCCTGGTAAGAGCAAGTAGTCTTTCTGTTAGACTCCCTTACTCTCAATTCTTCAGGGCTCCAAAAGCCATAAACTAGTGAATCCCTTCCTCCCATCGTGTTCTGGAGCCGAGCAGCACCATGCAGATTCTTGCATTTGGCAAGAGAGAGGTCTAGCGTTACAGAAGGAATCGTGCAAGCAGAGACACCTCCTCCCCCAGTACAGTCCAGCCTCTTCCAGCTCCCTTCCAGCTTCCCTGCACGAAGTTACACAAGGAACAGCCACGTTGTGGACTTGAAATACAGAGGCTACTGCACAGCAAAGCTTTCTTTGTGGCACATCTCAAAGTACACGCATGATGCCATTCCTCCTCCCAGGCACCACCCTGCCTTTGCTCTGAGGCACAGAGCACAAGCACCAGGCAGCTCTGGCTCCCGGGCAGGCAGCACCTGGGAAGGCAGGGGAAAGTTGGTTCCTAGTGTTCCGTGTCAAGCACAATTCTCTGACCCCTTCCATGCAAGGTTAATGCTGCTCCGAGCTGAAGGAAGAGGCACCACGGACATCGTACGAATCACAACCCAGAGAGCAGTAGGAGACCGGGGCAATTTAAGAGGTGAAAGGGGTGGCCAAGAAGCTGACTTGCCAATGTTTCCTTCAATTATGCACATGTCCTTAAGGCCAGCCTTGATATCAAAGAATTGTCTCCAATTGTCTTGATGGTGAGAGGAAACAGACATTCTAAAAAGAAAAGCAACATAAGGAATATTCTAAAATAAACAATGGAAGATAAAAATAGAAAAATAAGACAGAAAAGATCGAAAAAATAAAATAGAAGAATAATGTATTTGGGGCAGACTTAAGTCCTCAGGCTGAACAAAAACCTACTAAAATTGCATTACGGCTACATTGTGAGAAACTAGTACCGTATAAAAACCTGCAGAATTTTAATTTCACACAATTTCACGCACATATAAACAATAGCAGGACCATCTAATAATGTTACAGGAAATACATTAAAAGAGGATAGCATTACACTGGAAATATCACATGAAATTAATATTTTCAGGTTTTCTATTTTTGGCTAAACGTTTTCAAAATATTTAACATGGAGGAATATATTTCCAAGGCTTACAATAAGCACTTACTTAGTTCAGAAATCTTTTGTCAGCTGTAAAGGGTCATAGTTTAACAATGAAAGGGCAAAAAGGCAATGTATTTTCAATGTCACCATTAAACCTGCAACCATCTACATTTTTTGTAACTCGAATATGTAACTTGTAAGAGTCAAGACCTGCACCTCTTAGCTTTTTCAGTAGTACTTAGTGTAGGTAAAAAAACCTCAAGCAACAGCTGAAATTTGGAAAAAAAAAGAGTAAGTCCCTGCTGTATTAGGTCACTCCTGAAGACTTTTCTTGGCATTTCGCTAAAGACCAAATACACACTGTTCTCCAGATAAGCAGCTTTTGCAAACTTCAGCTAACATGCCTACATAGAACCCCAAGAGAATCAGCATTCAGCTTGTCCTGCAGTTTGCCAACATGGTGTAGCTAAGCAAGTAAATGGTAGAAAACTGGCTTCGAAATCACATGTGAAGGAAATAGTACAGATTACATAAAATGCAGTTAAATTCCATCAGCAGAGTCAAGTCTCATAGAGGATGTCTTCCCAAAGTAAAGATAAACCTATACAACTTGGATAACAAAGCATTTTATTCACAGATTAAACCCTTTTAAAGCTATTTTACAATCTTTTACTCTGCTCTGGCACTATCCACATCAGCTAATTACATTTAAATTGCCATGTTATACTACAGTTCTTTACTTGTTTTCTTTTAACTTTCTCCCTTTTTTCAGCCCAACCACTCCTGTATCTAGAGATGTGGAGAGAGCAATGCAAGTGAGTTGTGTCCATCATACTATCTTGCCTCCCTCAGAACAAGCACAATTTGCCCAGAGCTTTGTTGAGATGCTAGCAGTTGGTTGGGATTTGTTGACGAGTTTTTGCTTGTTTTGGTTTTTGTTTTGCTTTTGGTTTGTTTTGTTGGGCTTTTTTGTTATGTTGGAGGTTTTTTAACCCAAGAGAGCTGCTTTGGGAAAGCTGGAAAGAACTTAAAGCCAAATTATACAAACAGCACCATAATGTCCAGCATGAACCAAACTGCCACCATGACACAAATAACATAGACCTAGCACAGATTTTGATTAGATTGTAGAACAAGGAAGAACTTGGCTAGCAAGACAAAATAAAAGTGTATACAGAGTAAGTTTATGGCAGCCTACAATATTTTTTAGCATCGCAGCATCATGTTCAGTCCATCATTCCTGTATTTGCCGGGATACTGAGGAATTTGGGGATATTTGTATTATCTCTGTAAGGAAAGGAAACAGAAGTAAGGGAATATGGGCTGTTAGAAAAATAGGCATACTAGTGTGAGAAGAGGTAAACTAAAAAGCAAACCCCAGTCCCAACAGCAGTCCGCACACAGGAAAGCTTCCACGTACTTTTTGAAGCAGAGGATATGGAAGGACAGTAAAAAGGAAGATACAAAGTAAGAAAGGGGGCATAAAGATACCCACAGTGTATGCAACAACTGTACACAGAATACACCATAATGCTTTACAAAAAATGCAGGGATTTCAGTACCTTCTTGAGATAAGAAAAGAGAAAGGCCAAAGCCTGGGCTTTTGTGCCACTTGCAAAGTGCAGATGTGAAGAATAGCAGTCAAGAAAACTGCTTGTTATATTTAAAATTCCTTTTTCATGCTACATTTTTAATAATAAGAAGAATAATAAATGCATATTTTAGATTTGGGATATGAATGAACTCACCAAGGTGGCAGAAATTATTACTCATCAAAGCACCAATACCTAACAAAGCTAATATTTCTTCAAATATTTACTTGCAACATCGTAAATACCAAAAGAAGAGATTGCCGTCTAAAGCCAGCTGCACTAAAAATCCAAACATCTGTTTTGACCTACCTTCGCTGCTCCCTGCCTAAGGCTCCTCACCTCCACACTGGCGTAGAGGCTCACATACATGGCTCTAAAAGGTATCATACTTAAGCATCAGCCTCCGGTGTTTGTTAAGAGATGAGGCTCTGAAAGGCTTCCCCTTTATCAATAGTTCTGTGTGAATAGTTTCATTCTTGCTAATGGCCTTCAAGACAGAGAAGGAGAAGCCTTTTCATTCAAAGGCTGACCCTGAACAAACACAGCAGTGCCCTGTCTCCCAATTCAAATTGGGGTCAACATTCACTTCCTCTGATCAAACCTGAGTAGAAACTGCTCTGCAGCAGCTATCTCACCCTCTTGTTTTGCTCCCTGACCCCAAGAAGTAGGTATCTATAACTCGGCTCAAATCCCCAAAATTTCATGGAGCTCTACAAAAGCAGCAGTTTGACAAAGTCTTAGGTACAAGGGAAGGATTGCTGTTCAAATGATGTGTACCTCAAGTGGCTACTCCATAAAAACATGCCTCTGGCAAGCATCTCTGAGGCACAAAGTGGAAAAGGCTTGCCCCAAATCACCTCAGCTTCCTAAGCCCTGGCTAAGAGAGTGATTCCAGATATCCCAAACAGACCACTGTCTACCTCACAGGCAGCACACTGCTAACCACTGCTTCAGCTGCGGGAAGGGGAAAAAATTAGTTATCGACCGATCTAAAAACCATAGAAACAAGCACCACTTGAAAATGCAATGCAGGATGAAAATCTTAAGGGGAATATAGACCCAGCATCTCCTCTTGTGTTTTCCATCTCCACACGCACGCTTTGAGGCCCATCCTGCTGTCACACAGGCCTTCTACTGTATGCACAATATCCACACCGATGGGCCCAGACCACAATTCTTGTATTTATTTTTTTAATAAAGGTCACTTTGCAAAGAAGATCCCAAAACGTAACCTGTTCAAATAAGAGCTGCTCCTCACTTGCTAACAGTTTCTACCCTGCAAGCACCTTTCCAATAGCCTCACAGGACACACAAACCCTTTTAATTTGTATCAACACCAGCAACATGACTCCTTCGCTGAGCTTCATAGCAGAAACTTGCTTTGTTGTGCTAGCCTTAAATTTCACACGCCACAGCTATTCAGATCTTATTCTGCAACCCCGACGCCCTGAGCCAGGGTCTCTCTTCCCTCGTCCAGCAGGCCAATTAATTTGGTTAGGTCTGTTTCAGGAGTGTAGGGTTATAAGAATCCGGCTCTTATAATTACATTTTGCATCATAACAGTTTGTGATCTGAAATAATGAAATTAGGGAAGCTATCACTAAGACAAAGATATCACTCGTGAGTTGACACAGAGTAGACATTTCAGAAACAGGGAGAGATGAGACAGGACCAAGGGCAAAAATCAGCCTGGGGACTCAGGTATCTGTACAGAGCACCATTAGGAGCAGCTAAATTTAAAGAATAATTTTATATCCCGGGCCTGTAATTACTTTACACAGAATTAAATTACCACCACCATGAGAAAAAAACGAAGCAGAATTGTAGATGAGCTGAAGTAAGTATTTTAATAATCAGTGACATTCACCAATTTTCCACCACAACAATGGTTGAAGAGAAGGGCTCTGAGCAACAAGAAGCATTTTTCACAGTACACTGCACTAACTTTTCACTTAGCAGCCCTTGCAGCTTTTTTCAAGTTTACTGTGTCCTCCTCCACACTACTTACACCAAAGTAAACCACATTCCCTGCATGAGAAGTCTTTCCTTAAAGTAAGTCAGGCAGATAAAACAAGCTGACAAATACGGACGCTGTTTTTACATTTATATATGTCTACCAAATAACACATTCTGTTCCCCTCAAAGTCTTCTCATTCTTGGGGGAAAAAAGCCATCCATTGGAAGGAGCGACTGAGACAAGTTGACCCTAATGCTAGTTTTCTATTTTTTATTTCCAGCTTTAGGGAAATTATATGTAATAATCAGTCTTCTGCCTCTTTTATGCACAGATTTCAATGAAAATCCTTGCTTAGGAAGGCTCCATTTCATAAATAATGGTGGCAAGGAGTCAGGCACTCTCAAAGCAAAAGCACATTAGCAAACCACTTTGGTACATTATATATTCAGCAAGAGAAGTGGAAAGAGTGTGGCAGTTTAGAAAGGAAATGCCTTCTAATTGGGTTACAAAAAATTGACAGGAGGAAGGATTCCGTGATAATGATGGAACCACAGTGGATTCCTCCCTCCCACCATTTTTTTTTTTTACCCCAATAACTTTTAGAGCTGCGTACAGAAAACCAGAACCTGCTAAGAGTGAGACCATGTTCACTTTTCCTCCTTCCAGAACACTGATAAAGATATATGCACCTGCAGGTGAGTGTGCAAATGCAAAGTACATGAGCCAGGACAACAGCAGGTGTCTGGAAATAAAAAATAGAAAATGAGCATTAGGGTCAACTTCTTGTCTCAGTCACTCCTTGCCATTGATGGCTTTCAGAGCATTGAAAGAGGAGTCCCTTTTTCTTACTTTTCCCTGCCAGAGCTGAACACAGTACTCCAGAATGCTAGGTTTGTAAATCTTCCCACCAGTTAAAAGTAACCTGATGGATCAGTGTATAACATAAATGTAAATTTCAGTGAAACTTGCACATGAGTATTTTTTTTTAATGTTTCCTATTTTGGAAACATATGCAACTGCATGACTGAATTAATAAATTCTATTTCTTGCAGTACTCTTCTTATTTCAGTTTTTTGTAGCAATCTTACAGGCCACAGTTCAGTTGTTTTCTAAGAGCCACCTTGTAAATGTATTAAAATACGTTTCCACATCTAAGTTTTTTTTGATTACTCTACCTCACTTCATATAGATTTCCTGACATGAGGGATGTACCAACACCTACCTCTTTTCATCTTCATAAAGACACACTTAAAATATATGTCATAACAGTCAATGTTCTGGGCAGGGGAGAGGAAACACCATTATTTTTAAAGAATATCCCTATTTAACATCATTATCACACACCAGCTGTCATGATATAACGTGTGAGATTGCACACATTTTATGTAAAACCAACCTTAGACAACCCTGTGAGCTTCATGCTCTTAGTGGTTTAAAACAAGTGCATATTTTTTAAGGCAGGATGTGAAATTCATCTCTATTCAAACTGAAAATCATGGATAGATCAAGACAAAAGATGAGCAATGGAAAACAAGCACCAGAGCTTTTAATCCCGAAATAGTTTTGGCAGTGCAAAATACTACTGCCTCCACCCGGAGACTGCCACCCTGATAGCTGAACAGGCAGAGGAGCTCATACAGGCTTTTCTCAGTTGCTTCAGTAGAGTCAGCCACATCGTTCAAGCAGTATTCAGAAGCCACATGGAGAGCACACAAAATGGCCATAATAGCTCCTTTAAAAGTAAACACAGATAGATTTTATTTTTTAAATAGAATTCCAGTCTTTGTTAAAGAGAGTCTTTAGAAGCAGAACATGAAATCTCAGACCATGTGCACAGAACAAATATAAACTTCTTTGACAGGAGTCAAATCAGTTTTTTGTTTTAAAAGCCCATGGAAACATATGTCCCAGAGAAAGTGACAAGGACATATGAATTGCTCCCAGTGAATTTATGTTGGGCATACAGTACATTTTAAGGAGAGCCACCTGCCAAAGCAACTGTCTCAATTTCAGAAGTAGCACTATGATATTTTAACAAAGAGAATGTAAATGACTGAGAGCAGAAGTGTAACAGAGACTCCTCAATGGGATTTCCTAATAAAGTGCTTTTGGTCACTACATCACATCACACTATTCTATAGCCGTAAGGTGAGGAAAAAAACAAAACAAAAAAAATCAAAATAAACCCAGCAACAAAGCAAAGAACCCTGACCAAACCTATAGAGAGCATGGCCACTTGCAATATTTCCTTATCTTTTATGTCTAAATTAATATTAATTTGGAAAGGAAAAATAATCTCAAAGGCAACTAGAGCAGGAATATTCTCTTTTCCTAATATTAAAGAAACAAAAAATAAGATGGATCTTGAATTCTAGTCTGTCACAAACCACTCCTAAAAACATCAATATTTCATAAGGACTTGGTCACATTGATTTCACATATTGGCTTTAGCTCACATTTTAACTTCTCAGTGGTTGCTGCTAATTACAAGAAATCTGAGAGGAAGAAAAGGCAGTAGGAAATAAGAGCAAAATTATGTACAGATATCTTGGCTATTTTGGGGGGGGGGGGAAAGCAGCACCACAAACACCAAAGCTAAGAAGCCCAGTCCCTACCAGCGTTTGTCTGTAGGTGATAATCTGATAGTCACTGAGGCCTCTGGATTTAAATTTAAAAAAAAAAAGAGAAAGAGAATTAAATACTGAAGTATCTCACAGACACCAACGGGGCATTCTGCCTGATCTCTTATGACAGCAAAAGATGGAGGCCTCAGAGGAGGGAATAGGTGTAAAGTTTCTCTTCTTTTTCTGGCTGTCTCCCTCCACTCCCCTTTTATCACAGCTGGGAGCTCTCCATACCCATCAGCTTATGCTGAAGCTGGAGAGAAGGTCAGAAGTTGTCAGTGTGAGGAAAAACCACAGGCACTCAGCATGATGCCTTAAACCTTGTCCTCATAAGAAACCAGGTTTAAACAAAACAATCACACAAAACCAAAGCAATCCTCCACTGATTAGAAAAGAGTGACGTCTTTATCTATTTTAACCCAATCAGAATACTGCTGTGAGAACCTCATTGAAGCCAAACACAGCTGGGTCCACTCCTGCAGGAGTACTCTCCCTCTGGCTGAGGGCCACCTGGAGCCAGCTGGGGCACCCTGCTCAAGGGCTCTGCCACAGCCAGGCTGCCCGCACCCAGCATGGTGCAGGTATGTGACCCCAAAAGTAGGAACAAGTCTTGACCAGGACTCCCCACCTTGCTTCAGAGCTCTGGCACTCAACTCCGGCCTGAGCAACACCACAGCTACACCTGTGCCCAGTCTCTTTCCCAGCTGAAGCCACTCCATAGACCCAGTAGCCTGGCCTGGCCTCGGGTCACTGCAATGCTGGCGACCACTGGAGCTCAGCTGCCCGCACTCCAGTCCTGCTGGGTGTCTCTCTGGCCCACAATGGGACTGTGCCCCACTGGGGAGACCCACGATGTCTGTTCCCCTCGCCCTGTGGGGCAGCTCGTCACCTTTCAAGGTCTCCTCTATGCCTGTGTGTTTCCTCACCTTCCTCAATGGCACCTTGACTCTGCCAGAGTACCCAGATGGGACTGGGGTTTAGCCCTAATCGCTTGAGGACTGATTTTCTGCCTGTTCTAGCTGGTTATTGCCTTCTCAGGGTTGGGTACCAGTTTGCTGCCTGAACTCCTGAGATTTGGTGCCAGCAGACCAGAGGCATCTCAGCAGCTCATGATGTTTACTGTTTTGCATCATTAAGACTAACTGAAAAATTAAGTAACTGCAGATAGAGATTACTGAGGCAGCAAACTCCCCGTGCAGACTGAAAAGGTCTGGTTTATATCAAAATTTCTAGACATAATTTCCAAACTCTGGCACCCAACGCTGGGATCCTGAAGCATTTTAAGGCAAGCATGGTCTTTATATGCCAACTTCACCAGTTTAATACTGGGACCCTATATTGCAAGCAACACCAGGGTTTTGCACTGTTCTTTCTTCAGTCTCAGATTCTAATTTCCATCTTGATTATCAGAGGAATTTCCTATAGCAGAGTGATTTAAGTAGATGGTTACATCCATATTCCAGTACTCTGTACCTTGAATACACTGTGAACAACAGGGCCAGAGGTCAAGTGTTTTTATAGTTACCTGCCAAGTGCAGTCATTTTTAAATAATCTCCCTTTCTCAAAGTGGTACTGATTTTGCAGGATTTCTCTAGGAAGAAAGGATAAGAGATCATTTAATTAAAGCACAGATTTGGGTGTCAGGGCTCAGTGCCAGCCTCTACAATCAACCTTCTCTAAAGCCATGAGCACATTTCACAACAGCTCTGGAGTTAGCTAGATGAGAGCTACTGGTATTTTCTCCCTATTAAGTGCTGGACCCAAATCATAGCACCTAATTTGCTCGTAAACACCCAACTACTAATAAAATTCAGCCCAAAATCTCGAAACAGTCCACTGCCACACGTGCACTCAAGAGACAATACTCAGAAGATTAACGTTTCAAAACTAAGCTCTCAGGAGTCGAGGAGCGCTGGCATGAAGGTTGCCCATGCAATCATATTTGAGCCCTCTGGTGCGTTCACTTAAGGATATAGCCTTTAATTACTGAACTGCTTTTGCTGCCAACGCTTCATTCAGCATTCCGTTTGACAGGCTCACCCAAGGCACAGCAACTCCATTTTACCCGCTCCGGTCAGAACGCGGCTGCATGCATTATTTACTGAATACTCTTGAGTTCCAGCTCAGAGTACAAAAAATTCTTATTTTGCTGGCAGATTTCCTGTAGCATTTGGTATTAAGAACTCAAGATACTTCTGAAGCAAGGTTATTTATTTTCAGCATCTCTCTTTTGATGAGAGAACGGTGTACGTCCTCTACTTCGCGGGTAAGAAGTGAGACTGTGCCGACACACTAAGGCCAAAGAGTCTCCATTAATTTGGGGTACCAAACTTAAGGTGTTTCTGGCATAATTTTTTTCAGAGCATTCTGCATTTCATAGAACTTTACATTCCCAAAGTGAACCACAGTCTCTATTGGCCTTTGCCAGAGCAGACAACATTCAGCACCTCTCCAAAAAAAACCAAAAACACCCCAAAACAACAAAAACACCCCAAAAACCCAAACAAACAAAAAAACCCAAACCAAACAATCCCACATACAGATTTACACATGCGGTCAGAGCAACACTGTAAAAAAAGCATGTTTAGTGATTGGTACAGCTTCACACAAGGCAGTTTTCTTCTGTGGCAAAGGAAAACGTAAAATCCAACTCCAGCAATCAATAATCAGTTTCTCTAAGAATAAAAACTTATTTTTTCCCGCCAAGATAAATCCCCTGCATTTTGGCATCAAAGAACAAATGGTTCTACCAGACAACATCCAGCAAATCATTCCCCTGAAACACTTGTTTTGTGCACTGAAGACAACATATATGCACACAAGAAGTGCTCACTAACTCATGAACCTCTGAAAGGTTCTCTCCCTTTCAGTACCTCTTCAGTCATGGAAGGTGAAAGTCCCCCACCTGACACCTTAGGACATTAAAGAGAGAAAAAACACCCAAGTCATCATATTTAGGCATTTTATTGCCAAGTAGTACCTCCCTCAGAAACCTCACTGATGATTCAAAGCTTGGCATTCTCTTGGTCCCATCAGTTCAGAACAGTATTTTGGTATTTCTACAATATATTTCACTATTGATAATAGTTATGATTCCGTAAGTCAAAAAGTCAATCTACTGTAACCACTTCAGTGAAACCTGTCAGCCGTCCCTATAAACATGGCTTTCAAATAAATAGAGACAATCAATCAACATTCACATATTCAATCTATTTCCAGTACAGAAATTGTAAATTAAGGAACTAGACATAACACGGGTAGATATCAAGCAGAAAATATTTCAGATTCCTTAAGTAGCAGCTCTCACAGAAAAGTAAGCCATTATCTACAGTCTAAATGCCCAGGGATAGCAACACGTACTTTAAGAAGATAATTCAGAAGTGATTAAAAAGTTGCAGTTTTGAAAGACAAAGTAGCGCATCTGCATGGGGAATGTACCTAAGATCTGTAACGACAGCTTTGGCAACAAAACTTTCACATATGCAACAGCACCAACACAAGACACCAAATCTCAAATATCTTGCAAAATATTATGTCAGCATTGTACTTATTTGTGTTTGTTACTCTAAGAGTTCTCTTCAAGGAGAGGTATCAAAAGAGCAAGGAAATACAGTTCCATGTCTTTTTGCATATTCAAGATAGTATGCAAACGTAGCGGCTCATTATCACAGCCTTCTTCCTATCAAGAGAGGCCAGCAAAACCATTCTTGAGAAAACAGGAAAGCATACTTGAGTGAGATTAATTTGACACTTTCCTCCACTACAGTTTTAAGAACAATTTAGAATCCCACACATTAAGCATTTCTTTTAAAATGCAGACTTAACAAAGAATACTAAAACACACAAATAGTCATTTGAGTTCAAAAAGCCCAACAGTTTTCCTGTTGCTCTTCACTGCATAACAGCTTCAGATTCTCAAAATTAATTCTACACACTTCATTTTGCATTTCTTGGCCACTTAAAACTCTTATGGATGTAAACAGGAAACCCAACCAGCAAAAGCAGCAGAATATTTTCGAACAGGTTCTGATAATACCTTGCTTTATCATCAGTCCACAACACAATACCCAAAACTCTGAAAAATAACTGAGCGATAAACAAGTATGTGTACACATGCACGCCTGCACACCCCAGCTTCCTATGCAGGCTATCATGAAAGCAAGAAGAAGTAAGAAAATAAATTACAGGGGTATCTTATAGCATACACAAAGTTCAAAGAATACTTCTAGAGGAGAATGAATGCCTTCTGAAAAGATACTGGCTTTTCCTTCGCATATGTAATCAGCATCATTCTATTGTACTTACCAATATTTTGTTATCCACTTTATCTCCCTTGGTTTCCAGCTTTACTTTCTTCTTGACTGAAATTTTGATTTTCCTCCCAATAACATCCCTGGCACTTTCTGAAAGAAAAGAAAATATCTTAATTAAATACCTTCAGTGTCAATACAAGAAGGAAACATGCCACCATTGAGTTTTCAGAAAGACTCAGAGCTATGTTGTTCAACTGCTTGCACTCGCTGAAGTCTCGTGGACACACACCAGTACTAAACACAATCTAACACAAGTACAATCTTCTAAATATGCCATCTACACAATAATTTGTGTCTACTATGATAGGATTATTGATGTCATATGCCAGGATTCTAAACACAATTTGATATTTTTTTCCAGCACTACTTACATATCGAAAGCATTCTCAAGACAAGCCACAGCACTGCTTAACTCTGTTCTGGGAAAATACAACAAATTCCTCACTGCTATTATTTGTACCTGAAAAGCTTGCTAAAGCAAATTAGCTCCTTGCATTGCACAAATTTTAGCCTCTTGTTAATATCAGGGAGGCTAAATGGGTCAGGCAATGGAAGAGCAACTGCTCGTACATTTTGCACTCTGTGCATTGAAGTAGCGAAGCAAACCAAGCAGACTTCCAGACAGTAACACCTGGCAGCTACGCAGAGAATGCTATGGAGGCAACATTGGTCTTGGTCCAAATCCCAGCGACAACGTAGCCACTTCACGGTGCCAACAACAAAGTTACATTAGTTGCCATAATGTTTTAATATGTACATGCACACACATGTATACACAGTCTCTGCCAAGTATGGCACGAACCAGCTTTTCCCCTGAACATTTGCACCCTGGCCTGAAGGGAACATACACACAGGGAACTGTGTCTAGAAAGCTTATACAACTACTGACACTGATGTAATTGAGAGATAAACAGAGGAGTTCATCTAGAAGTGCCAATCTGGCACCTTCCATAAGTTTCACTCCCCAGCCCCCACTGAAAGGGAATGAGAAAGAAATCTTTTAAACATCTTAACCTATTTCCAGCCCTACAACAGGCATCTGTAAAAGGCAAGTCTCCACCCTCTCCAGACACATACCCTTTGCCCTCGGGCACGCTTAAGTTTAAAGGCAAAAATTAAAGATAATAGGCTGTTCCTAAGGCTTTTAATTATAGTGCTCTGTATAGCGCTTTTCTGCACAATTTTCATCCGGTAGTCAGAAGACGTTAACACAAACAACACACAATTTATTAAGCCTGGATGTTTAACCGAGGCCACAGTGTTCTGCCTGCAGGGCAGATGGGTGTGCAAGTCAGAAACGTGGTTGGTCGGAGAGACTCTTCACCAGAAAAAGCTCTTTCTGCAGAATCGGCATGTTTTCCCCAGGAATTTTAATTTTCCTATGAGGAAACAAAAGCTCCTCGGTAGCAGCGGCTTGCCCAGCCTGTCCCAAGCCGCGGCAGCCCCGTGGCAGGCAGCCAGCGCGGCCGGCTCCCGCAGCAACCGCTTGGTCAGGAGCCAGGCTGCAAGATCCCGGAGCAGCCAGGTAAGTGGAGCCCGGGGGAAAGTCCAGCCCGCTATGAACTGTTCTCCCAAGACTTCCTCTCCCATGGGTAATGCCCAATTCTGGTCTTTCTGTCCCTGCTTGGGAACCCAGAAGCGAGAGGACCACAGAGTCTTTTTCATAAAGTCCTGTCTCCTTGCAGAAGGTATTGTTGCTGTCTCTGCTACTTTACCTCCACTTGCAGCCTCTGCCTTTCGGTTCCTTCTGTCCCACAAACAGCTCCAAGTGCCTATATCTAGCAAGGGACTTCCTCCAGAGGCACCTGCTTGGAGAGACCCACTTCCCTTTGCTGTCTCACCGGTCCCACATAGCAGAAGTGGGAACAACTGCAAGCCCTCAGCTCCAGCACCCTTACTCCAACAAGCCATAGGGAGAGAAGGGGCCTAGGATCCCCAGACTGCACAAACCATCATCAGGCTGTCAGCTCCTCACAAGGCTCTATCTGCCTAAAAGGGCTAGAAACGCTACTTCAAAGAGCTAAGATACAGGTTTCATACTCTCCATGGGACTGAAGACACTTCCCTCCACACTGGGTGGCAAGTGGACTCAAAAAGTAAATTTTCAGACTGAGAGATGGAAATATAACATTAAGGTTCACATTTGAAAGTGTTCATCCATTTCTAATGGTGGAGACTTGAGACATCCACACCTGGGAGGAGTGGATCCAGGTGAGCCAACAGTAAGAGAGGGTTTCTTTGAAGACTATGACCTACGAGACCTGACAAAGGTCACACGGGAAGTGAGTAACAGAACAAAAACTGCAGCTCAAACACTCCTACCCCCAGTTTAATCTCCACACTCCAATCACTGTGCGTTAAAGCACATCCTTTCATCCCGCTCTCAAAACACGGTTTTTACAAAAACCCTATTTAAAGGTTAAATTTTAACATGCAGACACTGAAACACTGCTAGAAATTAAGCCCATCTATATGAACAGATCCCCACACCCCAGAACAGCCCTTGACAAATCAAGCTGAGTGGGTGCAAGGCACCAGGGCTGGGGGGGTAATTCTTAAGATTGTTCAAAGCCACCAGAGGAGGGGATGCATGAAGATGCCCACCTTATTTTTCACTGTAATACACACCACACCTCACCTACAACACAAGAGTGCAGACCCATGGTGAGTAAAAAATACTATGTATTAGCACCTCAAACATGCCTGGCCACTTTAAAATAGAAAAACTCCATGGTTTTGACCATACCTACTCCTAGAACGCTTCCCAGCTCATCACTTTTTAGCAATAAGCTATAGACTATAGTCTCTCTGTAAACCACATGGTTTGGAGACCTAAAGGACTGCAAAATAGAGCTATTTTGACTCTACAGAAAAAAAAAATCTGCAGCAGCTGGCAATGTCCACCCAGATTTTACCAATATTTTATAAATGCTAAAACCACTTGCTGACTGATGAAACTGAAAGAAATGCAACAATGTAAATTACCTAGGTAAGGTCTGAAGGACTGTATTCAATGCAACATGTACGTTGTTGCCTGACAAATTTCCGTTTCCATCTGTCTTTAAGACAACAATTTAAATTATTCTAATGCTGGTGAAATCTTTAGATAGCTCTTCGACAGGCAAAACCAAAGGAAATTCGGCCTGAACAAGGTAGCTGAGGGCCTGGAGCATCAGACCGGTTATCCCCAAATGACACTGGTTACACACACGCCGCATCAACGATCCATTTACTGGAAGCTCCCCAAAAGCGGTGACAGCATTTTCAGGGTCCTCGCCATCACCTGTGACTGACTTCCTAAGCGTATACCATGCAAGTCGGGGGCTCGTGTGCATGGGGCCATAAAACTTTAATTACAAATACCTTCACTCCCTCCTACGTGCAGAGGAAAACGAGTCTTAAACTACGCAAAACCTGGGGGGATAAATAAAAGAGCACCGAGCGGAGCCGCAGCCCGTACCGCCAGGCTGAGGCGCTCCGAGGACGTGCCCCGGGCGGGCGGCGGTTCGGGAGGCGCGGGGGGCCGGGGCAGCTTCACCGCGCGTCTGCCAGCGCTCATAGCCCACCGGCACCCCAGACAGACCCCTCTGGAGGGGAGGCACACATTGTGCCCCGCCGCGGCGCCCGAGGGCTCAGTCCCTGCCCGCGA